>MU228311.1:220055-235681 GCA_018584345.1 Thuja plicata
TTAATCACATTCATAAATTTGATCCAATAAGAGATAACACAAACCAGGAAGCATGGGGATATGAAGGATTATCACAAAGTACTTCCAACAGCTTGCATGATCAATGAGAAGGTTACAGAATGTAAAATCTAGAGGGAAGAAAGAATGCCTCAGATAACTCCTGGAAAGAACGAATTCTTTTTACAAAATGTCAACTCCTGAGCACTAAGGCTCTCAAAAAACTCTTTATACTCTCATGCACGCAGGAAGGAGTCTCAGAAAACCTAACTAGGGTTACAGATTTACAATGTACTAATTGACCCTAGGACAAAATCTAATTTGGCAATAAATGTGCACCAAGTGAATCGATCAGATCAGATTTCCCTTTTTTTGCCCATCCCTGTACTGGATCATGCCCGCAGACATGCAACCTGGAAGAAATCAGCTCTACCTGCAAGTAACCTTGTCATGAATGCTCACCAGCTGATCATATCCCCAGGACGAGAAGTGACCCTTGACGGCCGCCGCTCAAATTCATCAATGAGTCCTCGACCACGACCGTGCCTTCCTGCCAACTGCACCCGAGAGCAATAACTTCTGATTGGACTCTGCATCTCCTTCCACGTCTCTGAATCTTCTATTTCTCCATCGACGTCAAACAAATCCATTCCAGGGATCAACAGACTCTCTGCGCATGGTCCTTCTGCAATTAGACCTTTCTGATCAGTTTTGGAACACGAGCACGGAGGAACCATGGCTGCCGAGCGCCCTCCCCTGTCATCTTGCCGCCATTTTTTTCAAATTTGAAGTCCTACGACCCAGTGACCAACGGCTAGTCTCCTTGTCATGAGCACTTTACCTTAACCATAGTTAAGTCTCCAGACTTGGCGACAAAGCACTTTTTTACCTTTGTTTAACCCGAGCTCAGATCCAGCGACATCCCGACTGTGTGAAATCAAAGTCGCGAGGCATTTTCCTTAACTCATCATTCTTCTAGCGACCCGATGCCTAACTGCTACCTCAAACTGTCATGTCTTGTCGCCTGATCGCTAGATGCTATCTCTCTGTCTCGAGACCACGCGACAAAGCCTAGTCGCCAAGTCGGGGAATCCTATGTCTGAGCCCTTTTGACCTTTCTAGCGACATCCCGACTACCCCAAGGGACTGAGTCGGGAGTAATTTTCACATAGGGCACTTTCATCACCAGACTTGGTGACCACCGTTGGATCATCTAATCTTTGCATCGGACGGCTGGCATTTAATCGTTTGAAAACTGAGCATAACCTTAGATTATCTAGCGATCCCGCAACTGAGGGTAAAGATACCAAGTCTCGAAGTCATGTAACCCATTTCCTTCATCTGGTGATTACCTGACTAACATCAGCATCCATCCACCATATGACACATGTCACACAGCCACTGGTTAATCCGTTGCACATTGGGGAAGCTAAGTCATCATTCTGTTCTGGCGACAAGGCGACTGAGTAAATTTACTAACATCAAACAGCTAGTCGCGGGGTCGGGAGTGTTATCTCTTAACCACCATTTTATCACGAGACCACGCGACTGAAAAGAAAGCTTAACTGTTTGTCACGGCTAGATCAAGCGATCATGTGACATGAAGTAGCTCGCGAAGTCGGAAGATTTTTCTTTGACTGTTGAATTCTTCTCGCGATCACCCGACTGAAGGTGGACCCATGCTTTGTAACATATTATCCCGCGAAATCCTGACTGAGGACTAATCGCGAAGTCTGAGAACCTAGAAGGAATATTCTAAAAGGTCACCAAACTACGCGACACAAGGAAGGCGTAGAGTCGGGAGAAGGAAAGGAATATCCTCTAAGGGCAAAGCGATCAAGCGACCAAAGACTTGGGACCCACCTTCCACCAAGGCTTATGACATTATCTGGCGATCATGTGACTGAGAAATAAAGCACATGCTCTTAGTGACTTAAAAAGTAACGATGAAATATAAGAGCCATGGCCTAGGGTTTATTACCTCGCTTAAACATAAGAGACTTAGGGTTTTAAGGGTTTTGGTGAGGACGTGAAGCTTGGAAAACAAGACAGAGGAAGCAAGACAGGGCAAACCAGGCTAAATGCATAGAATGGGAAATTTGGGCAACAATAAGAGGACTTGATTTATAAGAATCATGGCATTAAAGACATTTCTGCTAGAAGTCATGTGACTCCTCCAAGCTCCTAGCACACGACCAGAGTGAGTGATAGAAATAACTGCTCTAGAGAGTCGTATGATTGGCATGTAAACTATTAGTGGATTATTATGGAATGTAGACTATTATGGTTATGACCATTCAATGCAATATATATATTTTTTTCTTTACAAATTTTTACATATTCTATATCCAAAAGAAAAGAGAGGGTCATAATGCTCAACTCCAAAGTTCATAGGCAATTGGTTAACATTCTTAAAACCATGTCCTTGGAAATCACCCATGAACATAATATTTACACCTTTTCCCTTTAGTGCAAAGAATCCATGCAGCATCAAAGGCACTAATTTTATTCAAATAAGGTTTCCTCACCAAATGCCTTCAATTCATATTTGAAAATTTAAAAAAAACATTGTATTTAATGAATTGAATTTCTTTGAAAATTAATGGTCATCCCAAATCTAAAAGGAAAGATTGGATCATAATGCTCATCTCCAAAGTTCATAGGCAACTGATCCACATTCTTAAACCAGGTCCTTTGTAGTCTTCCATGAAAATTGTAGTCCCCAAATATGACATGCTTCACACCTTTCCCTTCACTGCCAGGAAGCCATGTAGCCACAAAGGAATCCATTTTAGTCAAGTAAGGTTCCACCACCAAAGGCCTTCCTGATATGATTATTAAAAGGCATTTGATATTCTTATTGCATACAATGCTTATCACCTATGTTCCATTAAGAGGTATTGTGAGGTCAAAACTGTAACCCATGTTCTCAGCATATGGAGTTTCTCCAACAACAACAATGACATAAGAGAAGTCTTTCCCTTCAAGGAAATTTGAATCTGGATTTTATTTATACATGACTTTAGTTGCTGGACTGATTGCCTTTTTTACTGCTTCCAAAATAGTGGTTCCTATGGTCATGGATCCACTATTGTCTCCCCTTCTTATTGTCCATCCTCCACACTGGTATGCCAGATTGTCTGCATGACGACCTACTACTAGTATCTTCTGGACATTCCTGTTTAAAGGTAATAATGGTGTCTCACCCCTGTTTCCATTCTTTAAGAGAGCTAGTGACTTGCGAACTACTTCTCTAGCTATTTCTCCATGAGTAGGATTTCCAACCATGCCCAACAATAATTTGTCTATTTTGGGATGCTCAAACAAGACAACAATGGACTTGACCTTGATAATCCTCGTAACTGCATCATCTATTATGCTCAGAGAGATTTGGCCTGAACTAACCAATTATGTAAAGTTACTGATGTATGTGTCAAAGTTGAAATAGACCATCACCATGTCAACTCCTGCATTGATTGAAGCAGAAATACTGTATGAATAGTTTGAGCCAGGCGGTGAAGTGATGCTATCTATTACTTCCCAATATGAAATGATAAATTCATTGAATCCAAGCTCAATTGTCAAAATGCTAGTTAGAAGGTAGTAGTTTCCATGCATTTTCACTCCATTCCAGCTACAGTAAGAAGCCATGATAGTGGATACTCCCTTTGCCAAGGAATGGAGGTATGGTTGCATGTGAATCTGTAAAAGATCCTTATAGGTTGGAAGAGTATTGTGTTTAGTGACTCCTCCCTCAGTTCCACCATATCCAAAAAAATTCTTGGCACAAGCTACAACATTCATTCATCCACCTACATATGGATATCCATTAGGATGTTCTTTGGGAGGAGAGCTCTCTAGCCCTTCAATGATCTCTGACATTTTTAGAACTACTCCAGCATCTTCAATGTAAGATTCAAAGCACCTTCCCTTCATCATGACATGCAACCATTCAAGGTGCAAATATATATGGAATACCAGTAGCCCTGACTTCAAGAGTAGCAGCAACTCCTATTCTTTTCACCAAATCATTATCTCTTGTTGCACCAAGGCCTATGTTATGAGGGAAAAATGTTGCTCCATAAACATTATTATGATCATAAACAACATCAGTTCTAAAAATTATAGGAATACCAAGACAGGAGCTCGTATCTCCATCCTGTAAACCATCAACCATATCAGCCCACATTATAGGAGATGCCTTGGTTCCAGGGGTACTTCCTGCACCATTCATTTTTCTACATATTCCAAGGTCCCTTATAATTGAAGGGGTGGCCACTTCCCTTTCAATTTGGGTAATCTTCCCAATCTTCTCAGCCAAAGTCATCCTTGAAAGGAAATCCTCAACCCTGTCTTCAACTGGCTGGTGGAGATCCTTGTAAACCATTGTAGACTTCCCATCTTTAGAATTTGACTGTGTACTGATTGTAGCCATGATCACAACTGACACCAAAACTCTAATCCATTTTTTCATTTGAGTATTTCCCTCTGGATTTTAATGCAATATAATTATATCTTTACATGTTAGCTATTAATGGATGTTTGTAACATCAATGAAATATTTGTTTCTTATTTGTATTGACAATGTCATATATGTCTGCTCATATAGTAGTGTCGCATATCTCTGGCGTCACAAGTTTCTTTGATTAAACTTCAGTGTTCTCTAATCAATATTTTTTCATTTTATGTCATTATGTATTTCTTGAAGGGTGTTCCTACGGCTGCTCTTGATTCTAATACAAACAATCCATTGATCTTAAATGGTCTAATTGATACTCTAAGGAACGGGCAAGGGGAAGACATTACTAGGATGGTGCATGAGGTAAGTTTGAAAATTATCTTTTATAGGTTCAATTAGCTTATGTTTTGTATTATATCATATAAATTTATAATTATGGAATTTAGCCCATCTCCAAAGTCATTCCTATCGAAGAGAATAAGAGTTGAGTGATCTCACATAGCGATTAAGAAGTATCCATTGATCCGAAGAATGATCAGATGGTTGTCGTTAAGTCTCAATAGAAAACTAAAGTTAAGGATAACTCTTCACGACAATGAGATCGCTGAGTCGCATTTTCACTAAAGGAGACCATGGTGAGATCAAGGTAATATGTAAGGTTTTATCTACACCATGTTAACAGTTGATAGCCAATGGGAATGAAGGAGTTATGACAACATGTTTTAAAATATTGCTGAGCTATTCTCAAGGAGCCAATAGGAGCTAGGAGGTAGAATTGGTTTCACAGTATGCAGAAGTAAAGATAGAAAAGACTGAAATGTGAATCCATGAAAGATATTGGCGCATTAATAGGAATTACCATTATCATTTCATCTTACCAATTTTCAATAATCCAGAGCTCATAATTTGCATTAGTGCTTCGCATTTTCAGCGAGAACACAACAATCAAGGTTTATAGAAGTTAATAGAGAATATTTAAGTTCAGAATCTAGAGTATGATTATCAGTGCTGAAGGTTTAAATATTTGAAGTAATTTACAGTGAGAAGTGAGGGTTTTGGAGAAGATTTATTTCAATATCAGTAAAAGAAAAGGAAAGTTGATTAGTGACAAGTTATACCAAACATCATGAGTAAAGTAGTAAGTGTTTCTTCTACTAGCAGGGTAAGTGGGGATGACGATATTATAAAAGGAAAAAGGAACTATTCAGAAGAGTTTATTCAACTACTATGAGGCTCCAATCGAGGAAAAAAGGTAAATGGTGATTATTTAGGAGATAATTATGCATACCTTTGAGATGCCAAGACACCAGATTGATTTGGTTACCATTTATTTAGTTATTTTTATAAAATTAGTTATGGTCCTATGCCCATTTCAAACCCTTGGACTAGTGGATTAGCCAAATTAGTTGTTCCTGGTGTTTTCATTGATGTAGAATTGGTTGTATAATTGTCTAGTAGGTATGACACTGTATCAAAGACCATCAAGAAGGATGATGCCATTGTTTTCGTAACCCTAGATTGAGCTTCATTCATGAAAGATTTTGATATCTACAACCCTTGTTCCGTGGAGATTAACTTGAAAGCCCTAGCTTCCAGATATACCAGAGAGGCCCCTATTGTATCTAAATTGTTCCAGACCCACACACCAAGGGGAAATAGAAATTACATTGCCCTTATTCCTAGTGTTCCATTGCCATACTTCTACAAAGACTAGCTTTCTATATGAAGTATATATCTTATGCCCTATGCAGAGTTCTAGGTGTAGACAGTAGGAGAGAAAGATTATCTTCAGATATGCTGATGATAATCCTAGAATTGCAGAGTCCCTATGTAAGAAATGACTATGATTACATACAATTTGTCAGTGACAAAATGTATCAAGGATTCCTTGATATTTAGAATAAGGTAGGAAGCGCTAAGTTCCTACAATACTTTTTATTGATGCACCTTATCATGTTTTACAATTTCAATATTTTGGATCAAATCAAATCTGCAACTTAGTAGATTTTATCATGGACAACAGAACCCTGTGAATTTCTCGTTAAGAGTTTGGAATTACACCTCCAATGAGAAAGAGTTTTGTTCTTTTGAGAATTGGGTAGTCTACCCATTGTTGAGTAATTTGGGAGTAGATATGACAAGACTTCCAATAAAAGTGTTGTAATTATTGAGACCTTGTCAATATTTTGACAAGTGGAATGGTGATCATAACTGGGGTGACTTCTATTGTCAACCAAATGTTACACTAATCAGAGTGTATGGCTGTTCACAACCACCACATATCTTTCCATATAGAGTACCGCCAAGAATTGCAATAATGGAGTTTCTGTGGCAGCTTATGTTAATAGACAAAGAGCACTTGACATCCCACCGGAAGGGAACTTTCACACCTAGATAGTTCATTGCCTTAGATTTTACAATACGAAAAAGGGCTTATGACCCTGTTAATGAATAGTTAACGTATTACAGGATGACTATTTCCCTATACATATATATTGATATAGAAGAATTTATTGAAACTTCCAAGAAACTATTGACACCTACTATTCCAATCACCAAGTGGCATCATCCTTGTGAAGAAGAAGATTTAATCAAAAACATCCTTGAAGATGATGTAATTGCATCAAGATTATCAAAGTACCATGATTTAATGGATCTGGAGAAGCAATTGAAGAGGAAAGGGATCCCATTTGGTATATTTTTCCTAGGACTACCCTATTTACAAAAATAAAAGAAGATGATTGAGAATCTTATCTTTCTCAGCAATCAAAATTGAAGATCAGATTGATGAAAAGGAAAAAGGTCCCAATAAGTAGTAATCATCAGAATATAGCAGCAGCTATTCTATCGATAGTCCACGACCCCAAGATCAGCCACCTCAAAATGAGAAAAATATTATTGATTTAATAGAAGCACATGAGGCTGAGGTGAATGTAGAGCCTCCCTAAAAGAATAAAAGAGTAGGAGCAGGGGAGCCCTCTATTGCAAAGACCCACAAGAAGAAAAAAGATAGAATTGGTGCCCTATTCACAAGGACCAGTGCATATTATCATCAACTAAGGAAGTTGATAAGGGAGGGTAAGAAAAAGAGAGAAGACACCAATGAAAATGTATAAATGCCCCTTATTTTGTGTTAAGATGAAAGGGAGCTACAACAGGAGGAGTTCCTCAAGGATGATGAGTTCATCAAGATTAAGGAGTATAAAGACTTCCTTATATGGGAAAAGCAAGAACAAGTTGCAACACAATTGAAGTCACAAGGAGGAAAGGCAATTACAAGTGAAGAATTATAAGCCCTCTAGGCATATGATCAAGAGTTAGAAAATTTTACTCCTGATGAAGCCAAGCAGCTTGTGAAATCTAGTGGGATGCTCCTAGTAGAAGGATGGGACTTAACCTCAGCTTTTATAATAGACTAGATTATGAGGCAGTTTGATGTCAATATTTCTACTCAGACCCAAATAGGAGAGATGATAAAAGGGTGTGGATATGATTCTAAACCTCAAGCCCTTGAAATGTGGTCTCTTTCTCCTAAGAATCAAAAGCCATCATTGATAAATGTTCAAGAGAAGATGGAAGGAGACAAGATAATATGGTCAGTACATAATACATGAGACCTTGAAATATCTCAGGAATTGGCACATTTTTCTTTTCTAAATGAGGCAAAGGCAGTGCAGTTTTCTACTAGATATCAGAAATTATTTGATGAAACAAGCATGATTGCCAAGGATAGAGAGTTAGGTCTAATGAATATAAGTGCAATGGAAAAGTTAATTGCAGACCTAACTCATAAATTGCAAGATGTGCCTGAGGTTATCCTTTCTATACCAAAAGAAGGAACATATGTTGAGATCCAAACTGAGGATAGAGAGTATGCTACAATAGAAATAGAGCAGGAAATTAAAGAGCATAATAATGTTGTTTTAGGATCCTTAATGGAATTTTTACAACATAGAATAGATATATTAAAAGATAAAGTGGATACAATTTATGGAACCTATGGTAAATTTCTAGGCCTACAAGTTGAAGTTAATAATTTTGTATCAATTGTGAATCCCTACTATGCAACATGGTTAGTAAGAACTAGGTTATTTGAGACGTTAGCATCATTGCAACCATTGAGATCAGATCTACTAGAGATAGTAACCCAAGTAGGAGAAGAGATAGAACAAATAGGGGTAACCTTGTCCTTTTTCAAAGGAAAGGAAAATAAAATTGAAGCAAGAATAAATAAGTTTGGGCCTGACTACAATAGATTTGTGTCATCAATCAGGTCAGAGGATAATCAAATAAAACCACTAGGAGTATGGAGCTCAGATTTTGACACACTATTACCTAGTAAAGAGGTATATGTTTCTGACAATGGAGAATTGGATATGGAGAGGTATAACAAGATCTTAGTTGAGGCCTTTAAGGCATAAATTGATTTCAACAAATTCATAACAGATGTCAAGAGAATTACAGATGTAATGTGGGAAAGGCAGAAGACACAACTAGAGAATATTTAGAGCTTTGATTGGCTAGCAGAAGATGATGTCACAACATGGGATGTCTTAACAAAGCCCAAGAAGAAAAATCATGCCACTGTTGACCTGGATATTATTAATGAAGAGTAGAAGAGCACATGACACCTTCTCTTTGAGCACATGGAGGTTAGTCATTTTGAAGAATACTGTAAATTATCCTTTAATGGCAGTCACTAGGTCTCATTAAAAATATTTGAGGCTATCTTGAACACATAAAAACAAAGGTGCCTGTAATCACAAGAAGACAAGATCTAAATCATATTTCATTCTTCATTTTTGTTCATCCACCGCTTGGTCTCTTCTTGTGTGTTTTCCTTTTCTATGTTTTAAGGGTTAGGTCATAAACCATCCGAAGCTTGTTGCATACTTACTTCTTAAGGATTCCAAGATGGTTTTAGCCTATATATAGAGCACGTTGTAAATTTTTGAAATAGGATGGAATATAATTACAATGCAAACTACTAAAATTGTGTCTGAGCCTCTGTACTTTTGGTCTATTGAATGTATTTTGAAGTAGTTAGGCATTAATAAAATACATTGCAATCTCTATTTTATATCTTGTGTTGTCTATTTTATCTATGTTCAAGCTTTTATATGTTTATATGTAAGGCATTTAAATATATAAATTACAAGGTAATTGTGCAGTCATTTGTGAGGTCCTTCAAGGAAGGAGTAATTCTTTTAGATGATCCCAGGAAAATGAATATTGATATTAAGATTTGATAACAAAGTTATAGAATGGAGTGGATAGTGTATAAGGAATTCTATCTAGGTTGCATGTATTATCATTAGTCACCTAATTATGGATTTTCATTCAATATTGACTTTGTTGCCCATAGGATCAGGCACTGGTTTATGGTTTTGCAAGTAATTGGTCATCATCCAATATTTAATATCAATCAATCAATTATAATTAATTCATAAAAAAACACATATTTGCGAGAAATTATATTCACAGAGTATACAATTCAGTTTGTTGATTCCTTCAAGAGAGGATCAAATAGTTTAACCCTCCTAAGTTCAGAGAACTGTAAAAGGAAGAAGGATGAGAATCCTTATCACATTACTATTTTCTATTGTCAAGATAATAGTTTGTCTTATTAATCTCTGTATTAGATTATTCACAGTCATTTACATAGTTTTCTATTTATTCATACAGTGAAAGGCAATTAGCAACAAAACTAATCCACTGTAATAGATACTATAAGCTAGTAAACATTCAAAGGTAACACCTACCTAAGTCTGTGGAGCTCAAAAATGAAGGAGGATATTATCTAATCCTCATCAATTAGGCTTTTCTTGCATAAATTGGAAATATACAAGAGCAAGCATTCATACTATTTTCAAAAGTACTTGCAAGAAAAATCCCTAACACTATGAATAGAAGTACAGGAAGGAGTCCTTTAAGGATTGTCTATTGGAAAAATCCAAGTGGCATACTAGAATTGAGAAATATTCCAAAGGATGGGGAGGTGAGTGCTCATGGAGAGAAATTAGCAGATAGCATGAAAGAGATTCATGATTAAGTAAGGATGAATCTACAAAGAATTTCAGAGAAGTATAAAGAAAGTAAATATAAAAGGAGGAGATATGTACAATTTCAGGTTGGTGAATTGGTTTGGGTATATCCGAGGAAGGAGAGGTTGTGAAAGGGAAAACATATAAAGTTACTCATGAATAAAGTGGTCCCTTGTGCCATTTTGAAGAAGTGTGGAAAGAATTCCTATGAAATAGAACTTCCTTCTACCCTAGTTATATCTCTTATCTTAAATTTTTTTGATCTAACCCCATATAAGGGTCATCATGATGCATGCCCATAGGTTCATATTGAAGATTTGCAGCAGGACCTTGAAGATTTACCTCCTCATGCACCAAAGACATTTGACATGATCCTTGGGACTAAGGTCATCAAGAAGACCAGAAAAAATGAACATAAAAAATACCTTATAAAGTGATTTGGACACCATGAGTAGGAGTCAGTGTGGATGGATGATGCAGAGATGAAGAAGCATGACACTTCATTGGCGAAACTTATCTCAAGAGGACTTGAGATCAATCCACCCTGGGAGTATGGTATAGGAGCCCCTAAAAAATACAAATAAAAATAAGGTAGTGAAGTTGAAAGAAGGACTCCATGATTTTTATTAGAGAGGTTTTTTTGGCCAAGTTCCTAGGAGGATCAAAAGATCCTAAATTTTGTAATAAGTCCTAATTGTGATACCTAGTGGTTTAGGATGGATTACAAATTCTATGACTCACTATGGTTGATTGGACATTTTATGGGTAGAAATTTCTTAGGGAAAATTGTATTGTTTTTTTTAACATCAAAAAAATATCAAATCCATCTTGGGTAGACCCTAGGAGTCATTTTTTCAATTTTTGCAAAAAATTTGAAAAATGTTGTCACCAACATTGTCAAAAAAGTTGGTGATCGATAATATTTTTTTCATAAGTTGTTAAAAAGAATCTATAACCACCCATATAAATTGGAAATTATGTAAAATTATGTAAATTAACCTTATATAGGTTGTTGACGTGAATGGTAATGAGAATTTGCAAAATTTAGTAAGAAAAACTGCATTTTTCTATGAAAATTGTCTAGTTTTTTACTTTGCCTGAGCATATACTGGTTTAAATATTAAATATGACTCCATAGGAAGTTGTTAATATGTATTATATTTATTTTCATGCAACCATAGGTTCTGAAGTTGAGTAATTAGAGATAAATTGAACCACAATCATTTGGAGGTTCATTTTTTGGTGAAAACATGGTCTATCGACTTCCTGCCTTCATATCTCTGTATTCAACAATGGGAAAATTATCAAACCTATTTTAATAGAGATATATGGGAGTATATTTTCATTTTAAATTTTTTTGGATCGAATGGTTGCAAATTCAGAGATTTATGCATAAAATCTTAGCCAAGCATCCCTATGTGACTGGCATAAAGGTGTAACTAAAATAGTGGAGACCCCATAACTTTTGATTGGATTTGAATAAGAGGCTATAAATGGAGAAAAAAACTTAATTTACATACCCCTAAATGAGACTATAGTTTTTTAGGCAGAAAACCAAGTTTAAATCATACTTCCTTCTTTAAGCCCTTCATTTAGGCCTCTTCACCATTAGTGTAGATTTCTAAGGATTTTGAGTTTTTGGAAGAATCCAGCTCAGTGCTCTTGGGAAAAGTGATGAAAAATAATACTAAAGATTATTATATGACTTCCTTAAAAGTTCATTTGGATATTTTAGGCACAAAATCCAAAAAGGTCTTCAAATAGGACGGGTGAAAATAATGTTAATAGGACAGTTTTGAAGATTTGGGTTGAATTGATCGAAGACATTGTCTTGGATGGTTTGAAGGATTTAATAGGAGTTAAATTGGAATGGTTGAAGGAATCAGAGGCTTGATAATAGGTTAGAGTGGTTTGTTGGAAGGAGAGTGCATTTTGGGTGGATTGGATGAATAATGGTACATGACCACTAGGAGATGTATGAAGCAATGATCAACTCAAATGAGGGTTATGGTGTACACAAAATTGATGAGTTGGCAAGACAATATTGAGTCACTTAAAGGTGTGGGGATTTTGTGTGGATACTCCAAGAAAAATGGGTAGGAGGGCTTGAATTGAAAAAGAAAAGGCTACTAAAGTTGAATCAATTTACTAGGGGCCCAAAGCTCTGCATCAACATGATTAAATTATAATCTAGTGTATCCAATTCAAGTCACCCTAAAAAAAGATAGATCTTTGTAGAAAAAGTTTTTGAGATCTTTAAATAAACTAAAATCCTCAATAAGTTGATATAGGAGAAAATACTAGGATTAGGGTTGACCATAAAGAAGCGATCTAGTTTTTTTTCTATGGACTAATAGACATCATTACACCTGAGGTGAAGAGTTGGGTAAGGGAGTCTAACCTATGTGAGGGAACACTCAATAAGATTCATGACATGGTTGAAGGAGGGTTTCCAAGAATGGAGAAAAAAGTAGTAAGAGTCCTATTTCTAAACTCCTAGGGAGAAAACTATATTTATATCCTCAATAGAGTCAAGAGAGATAAAAAAAGATTACATAGTCACAAGGATAGATTTTGAACATAATATGAAAATAAGTAGGTTCTACTGCTATGAAAACAAAGAGCACAAAGAAAGTAAATAAGGCCAAAGTTGTTTGGATTCCCAAATCAAAGAAAACTTATTGAAGTAGCTGATGTAATATAACACCTCCTTCCCTAATATAATCTCAAAAATAAAGGTTATATATGGGAAACATTTTGCAGGCTAAGAAATGAACCCTTACATGGTTTATGTAGAAGGTATGTGAAATATCTTTTAAGTAAAAATTTTACTAAATAATTAGTTGTAAATGTATTTTATGGTTTTTGGCAAAGGAGGCATTCAATGTATTAGAGATATTCACCATCAAATTATAACTAAGATATTATAGAGATAGAGGACCAAAACCAATGTTACTCTCATATTCCATAAGTGAGAGAGAAAAATTCTAAAGTCGTGAGCAACTGCAAAAATGAGAGTCCATCATGCGAGACTTTTCTAGTTAAATTGCATAATTGTTAGTAAGATTCATCTATCCAATTATCCAAGAATATGTAGACAATATTATAATTCCTATCCCATAGTGAGGCTAATAATCACAAGGCTACACTTTCAATGGTTGCCTTAGCCTTAAAAATTATAACTCAAAATATAGGAAAATCCTAGTCTACAAGGAAATTTATGAAATTGTACCTCCTCATCATGCTCAAAAAGAGAATTCATCACTTCCAAACATGGTCTCACTATATAAGATACTTCCTCATTTACCATTCTAGAAAGGTAAGGATCTCCTAACTCACTAGATTCTCAGTTGTAGATCAAGGGAAAGCTAGGTGTTCTTTGTGGCCTAAATATAGGATAATACCTCTAGAAATGTAAGAACTCCCAATATAAGAGCCTATGAAACCATTAATATTTTGAAGGATACATCTAAGGAAGAATCCTTAGTGAACTAAATCTATGAGAATATCTTTTTAAAGTATAAGGCTTCCAAAAAAAGAGGCTATGAGACCCACACTAGTTATATAAGAATATATACAAGCAGGTAAGGAGGTACCTAAACAAATAAAATAAGGAAAAAAATTTAGTTTAAGATAAATATACTTAATTATGCTAAACCAGGCACCACATTACTACTGAATGGGGCCCAAGTTTGTACTCTTGAATTCTCAAGAAAAGGGGATTAATAAAACTCCCCTAGCAGTGACATTCTTCTAAATTATCAACATGTTTCATGAGGGTTTGTATAAAAAAAGAGTCACCTCCTCATTTGAAAATCTCGTTCTTACAATTTACTTCTTTCAACAAGCATATAAAAAAGTGTTTGAGTCCTTTTTAGGATTACAAAAGAGGAGGTTAGATTTTAATTAGTCAAGCATTTAAGATGTTATCCATCATCAAGTTCATATGTTTTCTCAATGAGATAAGATATGCATGAGCTCTCTCCTAACATCATGAACCATCAATGAAAACTTCAAGGCAAGGAGAATTCTTACTAAATGTACATAATTTTTTCATGCAATATTTTACCTCAGATTTAGCTTTTTTCTCTGTATCCAAGCTCTCTTTTATACCTAAATATCTATAGGGAAGGTTAATTCCTACCCACAATTTGACATAGGAAAGCCACTATACAACCTAAGATAATTTCCTCTATTCTTTATTGGATTGAGATGAATGACTAAGAATTTAGAATAGAAAACCCTCGAAGTTATAGCTCAGTAACATAGTCTGATACTTTTTCAACAAAAGATTATGGGGGATCAAAGTGACATCGGGATCAAAAATTAGTTTTTAATAGTCGCATCAAACACCTTCAAGAAAATGTTACCTAGCCACATAGTTTCTCATTTTTAGACCTAGATTTTGGTGACAGGTTCCTTTTTAACTCCTCATTCTAAATCTAGCCTTAGAGTTTATATTTGTTTGATAGCCTACTATTTGTGCTGACTATTGTCAAATTTAAATCTTTATACCTAGTTCTTTCTCTAACTTATCTAATCATATCAAAACACAAAATAAAAGAATAATTCAATCACATCCATATTGTTCTAAACTTTTATAAAGGAAAAGGTCAACAACACACAAATTTGTTAACTTTAACGACATAAAAATGGCATTTATGTTTAAAATTTGTAGATGATGTAAACAAATGAAATGTGTAAAAGTGGATGAAGTTTATGCCTATAATTTTTTAAATTTTTTTTGAACAAGAATTCACATAGTTTTTAAATTTTTTAAGTCCATTTTTTTACTTGCTGAAAAATGCTAAAAAACGAGGGTCTTGTTCGCAACAAAAAAGTATATGCAAATAATATTTTTTTCCTTTGATTTCAAAATATGTCATAGATAAAATGTATAGCTAGTGCATAAAAGAAGAAAAATTAGTTTTCAATGTATATTTTCTCTAATATAACTACTCAAAGTCGAACATACCTGAAATCGACAGTTTTCATCTCACGTCAAATTTCCCCTATCAAATCTACACCATTCAGAAAATAAATTACACTCTCTTGAAGATAACTCTCTCCTCTAGTGTTAAATATAAATTTTCAATTTTTTTGATAAGCTTTACTATTTTTTTCTA
>MU228311.1:235756-304532 GCA_018584345.1 Thuja plicata
AATATTATAAAAATTATATGATGATAATCTTGACTCTGTGCTCTAAAAAAGGGTATTTTTATATTTGTAAAAAAATATCATTAAAAAGAGTAAGAGTTATTGAAACATCGCTTTTCTGAAATAATTTTATTTCTTTAGTAATTGTTATAAATCATGCTTTTAATAGATATTTCCAATTGGAAAAGGTGAAGAACTTATCTAACTTAGCTAGAATGAATCTAGCTAGACCATATGTTTGACAAAAAATAATTTTAGTTAGAAATACTCAAATTCAGCTATGCTGATAAGTTGTCGTGAAACGTGACACAACTTTGTGCTTTTACCTATGTATTGTATTAATCAATGTACACTTTCATATTTATTGGAATTGATCTAATTAAAAATAAATAAAAATTTATGGATCCATCACTTCATGTGGAAAATAATTTTTTATTCCCTAAGATTTTTTCATCCTCAAAAATATCTCATTTTACTTATCCAACTCGGGTTTACTCATCATGGAAAGAAAATTCTTCTGGGCATAGGAATGGTAATATCTATGCATCGATTAACTTTGTGATCACCTGCCTTTATCCTTGTCTAGTATATAAATATTAAGAGACATCAAGTTTAGTGACAATGGTTAAAAATGTTAGTGTTTAAAAGTATTGGAGTTAGTCTTTGGCTAATGTATTTTAGTTGGATTATAAGAATATAACTTTTGTGCGTCTATAATGTGTGCAAACATGGCATTTTATTCTACACATTTACCTTTGTCATGTTTTTTTACCGCATTACAAAATTATTGAGAAAATTTATCCAACATAAGTCTATTGTAGCATGAGTATGAGATTTTAATTCTATTAATATATTTTTGAATATAGAGATGGTCTTCAATTTCTATTTATAAGCATGCAAAGTATTTACAAAACTCATTATATAAGACTCTAAAATACGTAAAAGATTTATATTGTACTTCTCTAGTAGAGGATTGACAAAAACATGTCATCTTTATATGAGATAGTGACGTCTCTCATTTCAAGTTCAATTATCTAGTATTATGGTGTCAATTTTACCCCTAAATATTAAAATGCCAAGGTTTATATGTATCCTACAAGAATTGTGAGATTTATTTTTTGAATTATACTAGCATGACATTTCAACAATTGCATAAAGTATTTAAACTTGTATAAGAACCATAAGTAAACATTTATCTTCATTATTATCTTCTCTTGATGTTTGTAACAATATTTGTATGTAGAAGTAGAGGAAAAAAATTTAAGAATAAATATATATAGAACTAGAGGGGAAAAAAATATTCTATTAGTGTAGTGATTGCATTTGAGATAGAATGAAATGGAAAAAAAATAAATCAAGATCTAATACAAATGGTTTGAATTCTAGGAGGATCAATGCAAAAAACTAAAAACTAATGTAATAACGTATAGAATTTATAAAATATTGATAAGAAATTGTAGACTAACATACAAATGCACATTTAGTAATAGGACTTTTATATAACAAATATTATAATAAAAACCTACAAAAAATATGTATAGAACAAGTGATTGATGAGAACTTCTCTAGCTTGTACAAATAATTGTATAAGGGGCTATCATTTCATATGTATATAGTGTAGTTCTATATGAATAAAACATGTGTTAAGATTATATGTTTTCAAAAGTCCAATGTCTAGAGTTTTAGTTAGAAAAATTCAACTATATGTATGTCAGACCATGTGTAAGGCCAAGCTATATGAAAATGTAATGATGTACACAGAGGCATGATGATATGATGTTAAGTGCTACATAGAAAAATATTAAAGTTTTGTGTGGCGATTATAAAATCTATAAAAGTTTGGTAAACATGAAGACACAATGAATGGATAAAATTGTATTAGTACATATAGATATTCTTGAATCAAAAGTTGTCAATTTTCCTTACATTTTGGAATACTATTTTTTCCTTTATATAAGAAAAAGGCTAAGACAAGTGATATTATTCTAAACTATAATTAACAAATCTACTCATATTATTGTAAGATTATCTATTAGTTACAGTTACTAGAGATTATCTAACCTCTCCTATTGTAAGCTACAAGATGCAATCTTCTCACTTATTTGTGTATAAAAACTATTAACATTTCATAAGATTTACGATTTTCCTTACTAACTTTTTGACTAACAATATACATATATACACACACTCTACACTATCATGTTGAAGTAAAACTTTAATATACATGCAACGGTTTCAATATAAAAAATTCAATCTAAGTACACAAAGTACATAAAGTACATTATTCTGAATCATTGAACTTAGCTTATGTATATATGGAATCAAAATAATATTTTTTAACATATTGAATATCATTCTGGTACTGGACGCTTATTTTAAATATATTTTGAAGATACTGCTACTAAAATTTGTTCCCTTATCTACACTTTGTCGGACAAGTAAAGGGAGCCATTCAAATCTGAGATGGAGAGTAGATAGATGTCGAAAGCTTAGGAAAAGGTTGAGCCTGAATATTAATTCTCCAGCAAATTCAATTATAACTGAGAATTATGATAGGTCCTCCCATTAGCTTTTCCAATTTCTTGTTTGGCATAGGCATCACCATCCTCATCATCAATCAGATCAGAGTCTTTGACATAGTTCTTCCACAGCCAATGTTGTTTCCACACTTTGTCTGTCATTTCTTCAATTGGAACATTCTTTGTCTCCGGAAGAAGAAACAGGACGAATGTGGACATCACTAAAACCCAACCAGCAAAAAACAGGAAAATCCCATATTTGAAATGGCAGAGCATTGAGAGGAAGGCTTGGGCGATGACGAATGTGAACAAAAGGTTTATGCATACAGTGACACTTTGTCCAGCGGATCTGGTTTCTAGTGGAAATGTTTCACTGGGAATGAGCCATCCAAGAGGCCCCCATGACCATGCAAAGGCTGAGACGAATGTGCATACCATAAGCACTATCACAATTGCTACGCCACGAGATAGCTCTTCATCCTCCTTCAACCCTCTTGCCAACATAATTCCAATGATCACCTGCAATTCAAAAATGAAATCCTTACAAATTGTCATATAAAATGTGTTACATGTGATTACAATTTATAGCAGAAAAACCGATGGCTAACAGAAAATTACCTGTGAAACAAACATCTGCACTCCTGCTTCGAGCAGAAGCACTCTTCTTCCAACTTTATCAACTGCATAAATTGAAACTACAGTGGACAAAACATTTACAGCACCTGTAATAACTGAAGAGTAGAGTGAGGCATCGTTTTTGAACCCCAAAGTCTGAAAGAGCACAGGAGCATAGAACATAATGGCATTGATACCGGTAAACTGTTGAAAGAATTGCAAGCACATTGTTATTATTAGTGGAGGCCTGTTTCTCCGTTTCAGAAGATTTCTAAATGGATGTTTAACTAACGCGGCTAATCTGCTCGCCTCTACTAATTCGTTGAATTCTGGGTCCACGTTATTGGTTCCTCTAATTTTTCTGAGTACAGCCTTACCCTCTTCCAGGAGTCCCCTTTCAATCAAGCTGTTGGGAGTTTCTACTAAAGCTATGGATCCTACTGTAAGAAGAATTGCAGGAATTCCTGCTATACCTAGTGAAAGCCTCCATCCCCAAGGAGTGATTTTCTCTGTTCCGTAATTCACCAAATTAGCAAAAAGAATGCCTATTGTGACATTTAACTGGAAGAGAATATTCAAACCCCCTCTAATTCTGGTCGGTGCTATCTCTGAGAGGAAAAGTGGAACCGCCTACAACATGAAACTTACCGTCCGTCAATTTATTTCAATTCAGTGCATAATTTCAGGCCATAAAAAATTAATTCAGTGCAAGATTTCATGCAAACAAAACTAGCAGAGTAAATTAAGCTCTGTAATAATCTCTTTGCTATAAAAAAGGGGCAACATCTGGAGAATACTATGTGAAAGAGATGCCGTTCGAAATAGAAAATGAAGAGATCTGATATAAAACAGGAGGAAAATAGAAGACAATTATATCATAAGTGCGAATTTACATTTAGGAAGATTTGCCACTCCATGAACAGAACCGAAACAAGCAGAATACAAAATGAAAAAAAATAAAGGATTTCAGAAAATAAAAAGCAAATGCAACTGAAAGTTTTCTCCAAAATAAGGATTCAAGTTCGCAACGACTAAATTGAAATCTGTAGAGAAGAAAAAAACATAACAATTTAATTAGGAATCTCAACAACACTACAAATACGCAAGAAATTAGAAAACTTGAAACCCACATTAGAAAACACGAAACCCACCGAAAATAGGCACATTCCTTTCTAATTCTGTACAATTGACTAGTACTTTGAAAGACACAACTTTTCTGTCATGAACAAAAGAGTATACCTGATTAGCAAATCCAACTCCACATCCGAGCATTATTCTGCCTATGATAAGCATGGCAAGATCTTTAGCTGCCGCGTTCAGAACTACTCCAACCAGGAAAAATAAGCCTGCAAAAAGCATTGTCGGTCTCCTGCCATATACTCTGGTCGTATACGACGCAAAGAATGTGGCTATCAGACCAGCCAGATAGAGAGATGAAGTAAACAGCTGAAGCCCCTGGTTGTCATATTTACAGTACGGATCGTTGTCTTTGATCTCATTCTTCTTGCGATACACAGCGGGGAAAAATTTCTCAAGGAAATCGTTCATGGAAGTCACTCCGCCTACAAATTAATCAACAAAAGTCAGTCTCCTCAATCAAAGCCACAGCGAATATTTCCTTGAGATCACAAAACCCCAAAACAACAAAGCATCAGCAGAAACTAAAGAAAATTATAACAATTATTTCAGTGGAAACTTTACAGATTTCTCGAAGGGTCAGAGCTTACCTGAAATTCCAATATCGTAGCCAAACATGAGGCCTCCGCTTGCAGCCATGATGCATGTTATGATCACATACGGCGTTATCCGCGCCTCGAACTCCACTGCAGCAGGAGCGATTGGACCTACAAACCCTCCCGCAGGCATCTTTCTTGGTTGGATCTTTCCGACTCACGAAACAAAAGCTTCACGCACTAAAACTTCACAGACTGCAAATTCTTCACAAACTGCAAATTCTTCACAATTCCACCGCTGACCTCGAAATTCCTGAATGATTGAAAAGCAAATTGCTCCGCAGTATTTTACAATCGTATGAAAAATTGTTGTATATTGTCGACCGAAGAACAGAAGCGCCCCTCCCAATTAATATAGCCCAAAAGTTTCAATCATATTGTCCCAAAGAGTACGTGGGTTGACAAGTCAGCCATCCTCCAGGATAAACTTCCTGGATTATGGTTCGTTTTATTCAATACATAAAACCTTCTTTATAGTCATATACGTTGTTGCCATAGCTATTTGCAGATTTTCAAGTGAGTGCAATTAATTAGCTGGTAGGTTATTTGTGGGAGTTTTGTTTCAGCCTCAATCTCTTTAGATGTCGTTTTTTCTTGTTAACATGGATTAAATATGGATAAAATCTCTTGTTAACTTGGATTAGATATGAATAAGATCTCTCAAACTTTGTATTGCTATTTTTTTTGTAGAAAAGATCTTTTAAGGTTTGTATTGCTATTTTTTCCTTGATTTATTTCCTACCTATCAACCTATATATTTAATCTTATCCAATATTTATCTTAATCACAATCATGAGCACAAATAATTTCGGCGTCTCCAGCAATGTCAGGTCCATCATGAACTCTATAATTGCATTTTCGTGAAATTGGCGTGGAAATCTTCGAATATCATTAAAGACTACAATAACGACTCTCTCTCTTGGAAATGAATCTTCCGGGTGAATAGGCGAAGCACGCAGTCTCAGAGCCTATCAAGTCTGGCACCAAATTTGTTTCCGGTTGATTAACGGTCCATTCGCTTTTGGTTTTTTTTTACAGCGTCCATTAAAGCCATGTAATTTATTTTCTCAGCTTTGTTGTTCTTACGTTTATGGAGCAGAGGGTTTTTAATTTCCAATTTTATTTACATCGCATTCAAGAGTAATCGTTTTAGGTCATGTCGTGTATTGTGTTGTACAAGCTATGTGTTTTTTTCAAACATTAATTAGAATATCTTTGCGCTGTGATATTGTTGGGTTTGCCTTGGGAGGAGGCTATAGTAGCAACAGCTAATATTTAATTGGTTATTAATAATTAACTTTTTAATAAATCAGATGTAATATGTTATTTAATACTTCAAAAATATTTCTAATAATTAAAGTAAAATTACAAGTTTTTTAACAAAGCATATCTACAAAATTAATTTTATGTCATTTCATTGGCTAATGAATTTTAGCGATATAATACCGTGCTCAAATTTATAATAAACTATAAGATTTTCAAAAATGTTTTTAATCAAAACCCCCCTCAAATTTATAATAAACTATAAGTTGAATTTTCAAAAATTAAAATATTTCATACTATATTTTAAAAATAAAAATATAACTATATTTTATTTTTTAAATATTTTAAATTAATATAATATTTTTTAATTATAGATTACAATTTTTTTAAATCTTTTGAATTATAAATAAATTATATAATATACCTAAAATAATTTTTAGATAATTAAGGTTCACCTATTTTTGATTAAAAAAATTATAAGATAATTAAATTTATTTATTTAGTGCTACTTTAATTATTTTTATTATATTTAAATACAATAATACTGTATTTATTATAAAATAATATTATTTAGAAAAAATTGACATTAAATCATATTAATGATTAGTTAGATAATATATTTTCATAATAAAAAGGAAACTAAAACTACAAAAATATAAATTAAAAACTCTAAAATCAATTACATTGTTTTATTTCTCATAGATATATTGAACCCTTTATCATAAACAAAAATTATTTCAAACTTACAATTTTTGTAGCAAAGTATAAACAACCCTCCAACATTACATTTTTACAGGAACTTAGCTACTTTGCGACCTTGTTTATTTTATCAAAAATAGATAATTTAATAATATTTTTCCTTAAATTTTGTTGGTTGACAAAGCTTTTATGGAGTGAGTTTAAAAAATGGGAAGAAATGTGCAGCACTGCTTGTCAGTCCCTGTAGCGTGTAGCCTTACATGGAGGCTATATAGAGACCTGATGCACAAGTTATTTTATTAAAGAAATTATTTAGGAACCTTAGCATGCCAATTCCACATATTTGTATTTTTGGTGTGGTAGAATATGCATGAATTGGTAAGATGCAAATGGATTGTTCTATGCACATTTTGAGGAGCAATGAAAGGATGATAATAATTAGTTTATTGGACGTTATGGAGAGATCATCTCCATTAGACAAGAACACTTTGGTCAAATATTTGCATACAATGGTTTGTGAATTTTTTTTTCCATTACTTGTAAATGGCACAATCAATGCACTAGCTTATTGTCCACTACTTACTATGTCATTCTTAATATTTATAATATATATTGTCCACTATTTTTTATGTCATTCTTAATAATTATAATTTAGTTTATACTCAATGATTGCAAATAATGATCCTAAAAGCATGTACAAAAAGAGCATGATGGTAAGTCTTTTGTAATTTATTTTATATCAAGTAAAGTACAACTAATGCAAGTCCTTTGCTCCTACTTTTTAATTCTTTTTGTTTTGAGGCACTTCTATGTTTTTATATTTTGTTTCATGTAAAACTTTGATTATGTGCACAGTCATATCTGTTTCAAATGGGAAAATAACTTGCAGTTCAGTCCCTTCTCACTATGAAATGGATTGTCCTTTTATGCATTGAGAAACAAATCAAGGATCTGATACTATGCAGAGTCAACCTATCTTACTATGTAATTATTCTATACTCAAATGAGTCAAATATAAAAAGAAAATTGGTTTGTTTCTCTTTAATGATCTAAAATTCAATTTGTTTTTGTGGATATATGAAATATAATCCATCATTATTGTATCGATCATGACACAAACTATGATCTCTATGAGGTTAATATTGTTTACAACTTTCTATCCCACAAACCTTTCTTCATCATAATTCATTCTTCATGTGGCATAGAGTTTTATAGGTGAAAATAAAATCTCCTATTTGCTCACTATTGCATGCACAAAATCGTGCAAATGCTAGTTTTATTCTCTTGTCACCCATATCTATTCTAAATTTTGTATTGCACTTGTTAATTAACAATTTAAGGCTAGTTACATAGAGTTTATTTTATCATTACTCATTTATTTGTACGATTAATTCAAACATTTCATTGATTCTATTATTTTATATTTATTTCTTCCAATCTATTTGATCATTTAAAGATAACTATATTTTCCTTAATAATGATCAAAATGTATAAATTAATTTAAAAATAGTTGACATCTTAAATTTTTGACATTTATTTAAATTATTTTTTTAAGGATTTGATTTATTAGAAACGTGAATACGAATATGTGAGTATTAATTAAAGTATAATATTGAAGAACATTTTTGTAATCCAAAGGATGGGCCCAAGGGTTCATTTATTTTCACCACTTGTGCTAGTTTTGATTTGAAATGCCATGTGGTTTTCATAGGAGGGCTCTTCATTTCAAATATGAGGTTGATGTGGCCAGGTTGTGTCAGTGTACCTTTACTGTGTCATCATTACATCAAATGGCTTCTAAGGAAAGTGCAAATTATGAAGGATTACAAAAGATTTAGGGTGGATTTAATTGATGGCATTTATGTGTTATAGTGTCGTTCCCATGTATTAGCCCTAGTGGCATCTCTGGTGGTGATTTATGAGGAAAAATGCAATTACTACCATAATTATAGCACATGAAATGAAATAATTTTTAGGCTAAGGTGTGATTTTCATTCTTTCATTTCATGCAAGTGCCCTGCTTTCTACTTGTGCTCTAGTTTTTGTGGCTTCATGGGTATCTTCAACTGCTGGACTACAAACAAATCTCGCTTGACTAATTTCTAAGTGTGGCTTGTTTTCTTGCTCTCTGCTAAAATGGGTGGTGACCGACATATGATCAAACCAGACAAAGTTGAGGAAGAGTTTCCTCTGACCCTATGGTAATGTACTTTTGCAAAGAGGGAGGGATTCTTCCCATTATGAAGAACTTGACGGGCCATAACGAACTGATATCACGTCAGTTTGTAAAGACCTAGAATGAAAGCAAGGTCACCATTAATAAGATCACTTTCAAGATCAATGAAGAGGTCAGAGGCAAAGCTATGGGGATGCCTACAATGGGCCAAAAATAAGAAAAAACTACAAAAACGCAAGCAAAAATTGAATTTGTTCAATTTTTTGCAAATGAAGACAAGCCAATATCCAAAAATGGTGGATACAGCACTGCGGACCTACCTAAATTCTGGCCAAAATTATGCAAGTTGGTCATGAAATACTTCACACTAGAGGGCCGATACGAAAGTTTCTATAACTACCACCTTCCATTCTTCAACCATCTTAGGCATAAGCTATTGATTTCTTTGTTGTTTTATCTTTTACACTCATTGGAATCTAATGTTCCTAATGTGAAGGAGTCCATCTCGCTAGGGAAAAAACCTGTTAACCTTCGCGAGGGGCTAATTTTCAGAATTTATAACTTCCATCATGCCCTCTACCATCGTCCTATTGGGGAAATCACCCAAGCTGCCCAACAACCTCTATCACCTCCGGTCTCCCTCAATCGGGGTTTTCCCACGCCCTCAAGCTCTATAGGATGTTCCACCCCTTATGCTAGCCACAAATCCTCTCAAACCCACCCTACCCCTGGCTCTCGTGCTGGATCCAAACATGACCTAACCCCTAAAGAATCCTTCCAATGACCCTCAAAAAAGTGCAAAAATATCTAGATTAACCTTGAATGCCCTCAGGATACCAACCCACAACCTAGCACTACCTGTCACTCCTCCCGTCTGGCTAAAGAGAAGGGTAATAGAGAAATGAAAGAGTTGTTCAACCAGGAGGATACCTCGATGAGATCTCCCAGCTAGGAAGATGATAAGAACTTTTCTGATCAAGAGAAGGGAAAATATATAACTAATACTACGTTAGTTGAAGAGGGTAAGAAAGACAATGCCCCCACTATTATAAAAGCCAATATGACTGAGAACCCCAAAATTGTTATGGGTGGCAGCTTTGTGGGAAGAATCAAATACCAGATTGCTAATCTAGAAAATGCGGTGGCCAAACTTAATGAAGACCTAGCCAATACTAATAGGAGAATGGCCGATGTCAGAAAATTTTCCCTTAAGGTTATGCATGCTTCTTCTACTACCCTTTGTTTGCTAAATGAGAACTCCTCTGCCAGGAAGGAGTCTTTTGAAGGTAATCATGAGCTCTTCAAGTTTATGAATGAAGAGTGGGCTGACCTATTTCTTTCCAAGGACTTATGGGACTACAAATAACTCTACTGCTAGATCGGGGTGGTGATGTGATCTATGGCACTGCTGACTTCAAGCTCTATATTTGGGCTAGTTTTTTTAATTTCAATTTTAAGTTTAAAACTTTAATTTTGGTTAATATCCCTGTGTGGCATAGTTTATATTTTTGGCTGATTAAACTTGATACTATCCACTTGTGGGGTTCTGATACTTTACGTTTGTGCTGGTATAGCTTTATCATTTTGTTTTTTGATAGAGGTAGATGGTTAATTTTCTATCCTGCTACCTTCTAGGTTGAATTAATATATTGTTAAATACCCCCTAGCTAACTGTTTGTTGTACCTTAGACTAGCACCCTCTTGTTGCTACTTAATTCAAAAACATTGTTGTAATCCATAATTTTATATGTACTTTTGATAATAAAGATCTCCCTTGAATACCTATTCATCATCCAATCCTATAATGAAATAAGCATTATATTAAAGTGAAATGTATTAATCTTAGTACCACATATAATCATTTTATATTTAAATCACATGAAAGTTAATAGTTTCTATATGTATGCTTATATGTATATATGTATCTTTGTACATAATTTTATTTATTATTCTTGAGATTCTAATTACTAAAATTATTTATATGAAAATATATGTGATTATTTTTCTTTATTTTTTGACATTTATGTGAGAATTCAATTTCTCTTGGTATCTAATGCCAGAGCATTCGTGTATGTGAGCTAGCCGCCAACAAAAAAATTAACTTGTTTGTTTTTTTTGTTGGTATTAGTGGAGTGTTTTGCATTAAAGTTTTGTAGAGTTAAATGAAGAGACAACAAAGAAAACAATTCCATATACATGTTGTTTCTATGAAAGGTAAAAAAAATGCATAGGAAAAGGTCGAGGTTTTTTTGTGGAAAAGAGCATGGTCTATGGAGTGTAGTGTATGGAAAAAGAGCCATCTTGTGGAGTTAACAATGTTTGATTCTCCAAACGTGAGAATTTCATGAGAACAAAAGGTTTGGTGAGGTATAGACAAGTGCAAAAAGCTGCATTGGGGAAAGATAAAAGTAAACAAAAAATAAGAGCACAAAAATAGAGATGAAATTGTTGTTTCCTGAAAATAGAAGAATTTGGCATAGGGTGTAGAAATCAATTTGAGCCAGCATAAGAGAGATGTGCCAAAATCCAAGTAAAGAATGTGATTGTATGAAGAAAGTAGCATACAATTGATTGAGTATACAAAGGGATTCTTTCAAAAAAGGGATGATTTTTTTTTTTATTTCTAAAAATATTCCTTAGCATTTTTATAAACGTATATAAATTCATCTAAGGATATATAGATTTGTTTATATGTGTAAATTAATAAATCAAACTTTCGATATTATATGTTGCATAATTCCTTAGTTTGACAAAAGTTAAGAATATTGACATGCATGACTATTGGAAAACATGTACTTGACAATAAAATAAATCTAAGAATTCCATCCTTTGTTGATCCTTGTTTAACCTCATCTAGTCCTCCTTAGATACATTTATTATCTATTTAATTACATAATTAGGGACATATTAGTTTATTTACATAAGATAAACATACATTCTAGCTTATGTTTTCTCATTCATTATGAAAGTGACACTTTCCACTAGGTGCAATATAATCTTCAATTAGAGTTTGGAGTTATGATTTCATTCATCTTTTTCATAAGGATTTACTTATTCATTGTATCATTAATCTTTTGTCCATCAATATAGTTCTCATGTTAATTATAGATTTTTTAATTGGATGTGATTAATGTGCGTGTGGGGTTTAATAAATAAAACCATCTACAAAATTATTCCAAAGATAATAGGTTGATTGTTAAGAATTCATCACTGAATGAATTCAAAATGGAACCCAAATGAGTTTAGAATAAGGATTTCAGAGAATAACATCGAGAACTTGCAAAGTTCTATAAAGTAGAGTGTGTGTTTTGATTGCATCTTGTGTGAGGGATCCATGAGAAATTAAGAGCCTATTTTGTCTAAAGGGACGTATATAGGTTATCTTTTTTTCCTTTTAACTCAAGATTTGTATGGTATAAGTTTGGCTTGAGTAAAAATATAAATAAGCACGTATAGTATAATTAATTATAAAATGTCCTAATTACTCCAACAACCTTCAAGAGGATGAAATTTTTGTGACCATTCCTTAAAAATAATTTAATCCCAACATTACTTTCTTTATTTGACAATGTGTGCATTCACCACTTCTAAAATGGAATTATCATTTATTGAAAACATTTCTTTAACAATACAAAATTTGTTTCTAAAAATTATTGAAACAAATGTTGTATTTAGTTAGTGAGTTGTAGGTAGTGTTCCTGAATACATGTGCATTCCCCCTTTGTAATATTCTTAATAGGTTATAGTTCTTTTAACAAAGTACAACATCTTGTGGATTTTATCCCTACCATGGTTTTTCCCTTAACTGGGTTTCCAAGTCCAAAATCTTGGTGTTATGTATTGACTTAATGTTTATCATTTAGATTTTAGATTAAGGATAATAAGTTAGTTAATTTTTTTAAGTTTTTTGACACAACAGATTCCTCCCCCACAGTTGTGTGTGTTGCCTTCTTCCTAACAAGCCCTTTTCACAATGGGGATTTGACCTAGTTAGAAAGGTTCAACATAATCACATCCTTGAGTACTTTATAAAGTGGGTTGAAGTGATTCAAATGACCTACACTACTTGCAACAAATTTCTATGTTCCTTTTAAACTAGATATCATAAGTTAGTATGGTGTTCCATAGGCCATTATTATAGATCATCCCCCCTTCAAAAATAAACAAGTAGATGAGCTTTGTGAAAAAATACATATTCACAATATCTATTCTTTAATTTAATTTCCCCTAGGTAATGGTGAGTTTGAGGCTATGAATAAAACAATAATAAAAATCCTTAAAAATATAGTCACTAAAGCGAGTCGAGACTGACACTTTCAACTAAACCCACCTTATGGGTAATGCCACACTAGTTTCAGTATACCTACACAAGCCACTCCATACTCACTAGTATACAATGTCAAATATATCTTTTTGAAAGAGGTTGAGATCCCATCACTGCGAGTATCCCTTCAATAGATCATTTCAGATAAGGAATGTTGACTATCTTGAATACAAGGGCTAGAGTTTCTCGATGAAAAGAAACAAAATACACTAATACATTTTCTAGTATATAAACAATGTCTCAAGAGAAGCTACAAAAAAATGGTCATACCCAAATATTTTGATGTTGGTGACCTGGTACTAATGGAAAATTAGAAAAATCAAATGGAAAAAGTAAAACCACAAAATTTTGAACCAAATTGGTTGGGTTCTTACATCATAACATCAGTCTATGGGTCTAGAGAACACAAGATGTCTACATCAGAGGGAAAACCTTTATCAGACTCCAACAACACCTTACATCTCTTCAAGTACTATTCATATCTCTTAGAGTAGATCCATTTCAAAAAATAAAAATAAAAATAAAAAATAATTAAAAAGCAAAAAATTGTTACCTTGTCAGAAACTTAGCAATTAGGCATCTTCGGTGACGTATAAATATAAATACAAGACAAATAAATATTTTGAATTGTGAAAACCACTTCAGTGGCACGTTGGGCAAGTACCATGTTGAAAATAAAGAAATCTGGTGTCATGTGTAGAGAACATTTCTCTACCATCTATCAAAACTCCACACTAGTATTAATTATCATCTCACCTCATATTCCATAATAAAAACCATCATAACTCGAAATTAATCAATTATCATTGTCCTATCATCTCATATTCAACACAAAGTTTGTCCATCATGACCATTCTACATTAAATTTCCCATTTTATCCTACTATGAGAACCTCAATATCATGATCCATAAAGTCTTGTAAAAATACATAAAATATTGAAAAACATCCTTAAAATTCTAAAAATTGGAAAAAGGGCCTTAAATTTTTTTTTAAGAAACATTGAAAAATACCTTGAGAAAACAAAAAAAAACATTTACAAAAAGTCTTTAAAAAGATGTCAAAGATAGACAAAAAAGTTGGAGAAACCAAGAAAATCTTGCAATAAATATCCATTTTACATAAACCTGTTATTTTGATTTCAAAACAAGCATTAAACAACGTCATACAACAAATTTGGGCTTTAACAAAACCATGTCAAAACAATCAAACTATTCAATTGGTCTTCAGTAAAAATGATCACATTATCTTGTCTATCATCTGAGTCCCATAGAAAAGTATTTTGTCAAAAATTCATGTTGTTTTAGACAAAGGGAAGGAACACTCAAAATAAGACGAGGGATTCTGATGTGGGGTTCCTAATTCTTGAAACTAGACAACATTAGAAAAATGTCAAAATTGAATGTCCAAATCACTACAAAAACACATACACATAATCAATATGGTTATTTACTTGTTGAATCAAATTGATCTTATTATGTATTGATTTTCACAAGTCATGTTCTAATGCATCTCCATGATTCCATCAGTGATTAGAGATGTTAGGAGGGTTCATGACTTTTTTTTTTCTTTGTCTGCTATTAGTGGGATATTTTCCATGAATTCTTAAAAGAATGTTTTGGGTTTCTATGCTAGGAGCCTTCACATCCACATACAATCTTTGATTTTAAATCATATTGCAATATATAATTTGGTTTTTATAGGTCGTGCATACCTCAACTCTTAATGCAAGACCTAGATGGAATATCCCACATTCCTTGTCTATTAAAAGTATTTTTTAGAATGAAAAAGGATAGTCGTGCCTAGAGCATTAATATATAGGTATGATGATATTCACTTTTTCTATAATAAAAGTGGCTCAATGATGAAATAAATTGCTCAAATAAGTTAAAATTTGAAGGTGGTTACAATAATTTTTGGGTTTTCAAATAGGATCCAGTCTCATTGTCACTTGTTTCTTATCACTACTAATAGTTCTCTTATTCAACCCTAACACATTATTATGGTAGAGTATCATGATACAACAAAAAGATTATTTCCCACCTAAACATGTCAGTACATATAGAAAAAAAAAAAACATACATTATAAGTAACTACCATAACACATCCATCCATCATTAAAATGGATTACATCTAGTTACATTATCAAAAGTGCATGTGAAAATACAAAAAGTACACAAATATGACATCATGTCATATAGAAAATGCATACATCCATAACATAGAACCATATCATAACATTTTTTTGCATCTCATGAACATCATTGATACCATCATAGATAAATAAAAATCATAAGCATAAACACATAGGAATCATATATGGCTGCCAAAACTACATTATATATATTTATGTTAGATTACTGAGAGGGGGGTGAATCAGAGAACTATGATTCTTTAAACATGAAGACATAACTCTGATTAAACTTGGAAGGATTAACAACAACAACAACCAGATCACCAAATATCTTCTATAAATTAAATAGTAACCTGCATAAATAGTAAACAACATGCACATGAATCATTCAACACATTTAACACCAGATTTAATGAGGAAACCAAATTTGGGAAAAATCTCTATGGGAATTGTCACCCACAAATAAAAATACTCTTCTGAAGTATGCTCGGTTAAAAGCTTATCCTGTTAAAAATTACAATACACATTTGTTAAATTTTATCCTTTTAGGGTATTTACCTCAGACCCGTTAAGATCTTCACCCTATTAGGAGTGGCTAGGTTAGAGGTATTTAAATACTCTTTTAGAATGTCACCTTTCTCAAGGATTTTACAATATGACTGTTAACTCCACTTGGTTGAGATATTTTGTTGTTACAAATTCAAATAAGTAATAGCATGTAAAATGACATGTAAAACTTCAACTACCTCTTTCTTGATTAGATCCCTTATTTTCTATATAACTACTAGCATCATCACATCATCAATCTATGCTATTAGATTCTGATTATCACTTCTTTGCTCTTCACTATATCAGTTGGTAACACTTCAATACTTCAACTTGCGAGCAATTTGTTCTTTGAATTCATCCTTTAAATAGACTTTAATTTTGTCTCTTGATCTCCTTGATTAGGTTTTCCTTCAATCACCCTCAACCATTAGATTAAATTTTTAAACTAATTGAGTTAACTTAAAACTCAATTAGCCACTTTGGCATCACCTCAGAACTTGCACTTTTATTGGAAATAAAAGCTTCATTTTTTCCACTTAATCTATACCATAGATATTCTCTTTCTTAAATTTTCCTGTGAGTATATCTTGTAACCAACTTCTATTTTGTTCTTGGAATCCTTTAGATCGCTATAGATCACCATTAAATGTGTTCATATCCTTGTTTCTAACATATGTTATGATCGGCAACTAACTCTCAGTTTGGTGACTAATATGCATTGCTCGATGATTTAATGTCTCAGTGCCTTGACTGACTTTCATAACCATTTACCGACACTCTCTCTCTTCTTGGTAGCTTGACTCTTTATTATTACTGACTTGTCCAATCTTCTTTACCGATCTTATAAAAATGAAACCAATTATCTGTAGATAATCTTTATCTATTGCCGAATTAAGTCAACTTTGAAAGAAATGGAAATTCAATATGAACCAAAAATCAATTTCTTGACATCAATGATAAAATAAAAATTGATCTAATTGTTTCTACAATCTTGTATACCTCTCATCTTAGTTTTCATCATCATCTCCATTAGTTGAGTAATAATCTTCCTATTTGGCATTGATGGAAACATTGTTCATCTCCCTTTTATATCTTTGGTCTATCTCTAGTCTCTCTAAGATATTTGGTCTTGTTCTCCCTCTATTTTCATTATCTCGTAACATCTTTATGCATATTCTCCATCTTCATGTTTGTTTAATCAGTCATTCTCCCTTAATCTATGTATTCATCAATTATTCAGTCTCCCTCTTTGACAACAATGCCAAAGGTTCATACTCCTGAGAGCTTGTTCAGGAAGTGGATCATACCTTGTATGTACTGATAACTCTTTGCATACAAAATTATTTTACACAACTTCAGACAACACCTAAAGTGTGAACACTAGAATCAACTCACAAAACAGATGTTCTATTGGGTCCTAGAATTAATGCAGCATGCATCTTTATCTAATGAATGTTGGATAGGAGTAGGAACCTTAATTTACCTTGTAGATAGTCAAAAGCATCCTTTGGTAATGTCTTAGTGAATATATCTACTAATTAATCCTTTGAGTTCACAAATGGCTAATAGCTAATAAGTCCTCCACTTGTACTTTTTATATCATCACTGTTTCTAGCCCAATCAACATTTGTGTACACTGTTAACTCAAAAGTTCCTCCTTTCTTGTATAGTAGACCAAAGTCCTCCATTCCTTTTAGATATCTAAATATCCTTTTTACTAGAGACATATGTGAATCCTTTGGATTGGTAGAAAATCTAGCAACAATACCAACTGCATGAGCTATATCAGGTCTGCTATGAACAACATATTGCATCTTACCAATCATTGATTTGTAGAGTGTCTCATTTACTTTTTTTGTCTCATCTTTCTTTGATAGCTTGCAACTAGTGATCATCGGTGTTCCAACCAGTTTTGAGTCTTCCATCCCAAAAGTCTTTAGGATCTCTTTGATGTACTTTGATGGACATCTAAAATTCCTTTCTTGTTTCTTTACCAAAAGATCTACAAAATGTGTCATTGCCTCAAGAAATAATACCATCAACAAATATATTAGCAATCAAAATCTTAGTAGTACTATCACATTTCAAATAAAAATTACTATTATCACTAGCTTTTTGAAATCCAATCTTGATTAGATAAGTATGTAATATTTCATACCAAGCTATGAGTGCTTGTTTCAAACCATATAGTGCATTGTGCAGTTTGCATACAATATCATTGTTAGTATTCTTAGTAAATACTTCAAGTTATTCTATATAAAATTCTTCTTCAAGAATATTATTAAGAAATATAGACTCGACATCGATATGATATATTTAAAATCATTTGTAAGATGCGTATGATTGTCAAATTATAACTCCTTCTAATCTAGCAACATGTGCAAAAGTTTCATCATAGTCAATTTCTTCTTCTTGTGCATATCCCTTGCAAATTATTCTTGCTTTGTTTTTTATTACATCTCCATGGTCATTCAATTTATTTCTAAAATTCCGTTTAGATTGAATAACATTTTTATCTTTAGGTCTCGCTACTAAAGTCCATGTGTTATTCTTTATAATTTGATCTAACTCTTCTTTCATTGCTTTAACTTAGTCTTCATTTTTCAATGCATCTTTTACTTTACTTGGCTCTAATTCACAAATTAAGCATGTATTGTCTCTTACCTTACTTCTTGTTATAGTTCTTGCATCTTTGTCTCCAAATATCTTACTTAGTGAGTGGTGTCTCCTTTCATACTTGGCTAGAACATGCTCAATAGCCGGTGGAAGTTCATTTCCATCATTTGGTGGTAGTTCTCTCTATTCAACTTCTTCCTCGGTTTATGCATTCGGTAAGGTATTAGGAAAATCTGGTTGAACATATACAAATCTATGATAATCTTTAGGTTCCTTCTTTTTGTCCTCCTCATTTCTCTCTTTCTTTAATTATACTTGATTAAGTGTATAAGCAACAGTTTTTTCTACTTCTCTCCAATGAGTTTGAGAAATACCATTCTCAATTGTCAGTATTCTCATACAATCCAAAATGGATGTATTTATCCTTTTAGCTATACCATTCTGTTGTGGTGCCCTTGGTGCAGACATTTGTTTCTTTATTCCATGTTCATTGCACAAAGAGTGTAAACTCATCAGAAGTAAACTCTTCTCCTCTATCAGATCTCAAACACTTTAGTTTTCTTCAAATCCCCTTTTCAACTCTTGCCTTGTTCAACTTAAACATTTGGAAAGCTTCAAATTTCTCTTTTAAAAAAATGATAGACATCATTCTACAATAATCATCAACAAACAAAATGAAATATCTATCACCATAGTAGCTTTGTCTTCTCATCGGTTCACATAGGGCAGTGTGCACTAAGTCCAAAATTCCTTGTGTAACATAATAATTACTTGTAAAACTTGACGTAGTGATTTTTCCAACATGACATTCCTTGCACATGACATTCACAGGTTTCTCTAATATCAATAGAACTCTTACTCTATTTTTTTTTCTTACATTAATTAGATTGTCAAAATTTACATGACATAACTTCTTGTGCCATAACCATGCATCTTAAACTTTAGCATACAAACAACTCTTAATAGATGTATCAAGGTAAAATAGGTTACCTTTAGATTGTTTTCCAGTGGCAATCAAACTTCATTTTTTATCAAATACTTTTACCTTCCCATTCTAAAATTATAGTTAGTGTCCTGAATTGTTTATGTGTACTATATTTAGAAAATTGTACTTTAATCCTTCAACTCAATATATATCGTCACATCTTGTATTATTTAACAGAATTATAGAACCTTTACCTTTCACAGGATATGGAGCATCATTACCAAATCTAGCATATCCTCCATTATGTTCTTCCATATTAAGGACTTTAAGTGTTTCACCAGTCATGTGGTTTGAGCACCCAGTGTCTATAATCTAGGTACCATTTTTACTTACATGTGATATTAGGGTTTTTTCTTCTTTCTTTTCTTCATCAGAATTATCGTTGATGGCAATATATACAGCTTCTTCTCTTTCATCATCATTGGTTACTCCTTCATTATCAATATGACATGACTTCTTACCTTTATTTTTTTAATCTCATAATCTATTTTCTCTTTTGTTCTCATCTCGGTTGTCTTTCATCTCATCACTGTAATTTTTACGGTATCTAGAAGCAATGTGTCCAATCTTATTACATTTAATTTTTTTTTAAGGGTATCCTGACTTTGTACTTTTTTTTACCTCTCTCGAGTCTTCTAGCTAGTACATCTTCAAATTCTCTTTCCTTTGCTCCATCTTCAACATTCATTTCTTCTAACTCACTCTTGCAATTATAGAATCTTTCACTAGCACTACTTGCATAGCCATTTATAGGTCTAGACTCCCTAGAACTTCCCATCTTCAAATATTCTTTAAATGCAGACTCAATCCTAGTAGTAATAGGTAAACTATTATCAAAATCATTAATCTCAAAAGCAATCAACCTACCAAATTACCAATAACAGCACCTAGTGAATGAGTCATCTAAGCAATGGATCTCAATTCTTTTATTGTAGACAATCAAATGGCATACATAGGTAACAATATCCTCAACAATTTTCTTGTCACGTCTTCTTCAATTATTTGTCCTCCAACATCTCTAATAGAATTCACAGATTCCTTTAGTCTAGTGATGTATAGTGTAACATTTTCACCTTCTTTCATTTTTTGTAGAATCAAATTTCCCTCTTAAGGTTTCATCTTTTTCCTTCAGAACATGTCAATCTCCACCATGTATCAATTCAATCTTATCCCACATCTTCTTTTCTATATCAAATCCTATAAGTTCATTGAACTACAGATTAGTGAGAGTAGATTATATCTCAATCATTGCTTGTGTGTGGTCTTGTTTTTCTCTTATATAGTCAACTCTCAAGGGACCATATGTATGTGGTGTATACTCATTGTTAACATAATATAGTGCATAATCTCTAATCCTAGATAGGTGCAAGCTCATTCTGTTTTTCCATGTAGAGAAGTTATCCTTATTCAACTTAGGTGCCTCCCTCTTAGACATCTTCAAATCTTTAAGTCAAGTCTTTTAGACTTGTCTTTTGTATTACTTAGTTATGATACCAATTATTGGATTACTAGGAGGCAGGGTGAATAAAAAAAATATGATTCTTTAAATTTAAAGACTTCACTTTGATTCAACTCGGTAGGATAAACAACAACAACAACCAAATCACCAAATATCTTCAATATCTTAAATAGTAACTTGCATAAACAGTAAATAACATGCACATGAATCATTTAACACATTTAACACCAAATTTAATGAGAAACCCAATTTAGGAATAACCTCTGTGGTAATTGTAACCCATAAATGAGAATATTGTTCTACGGTATGCTTGGTTAAAAGCTTATCATGTTAAAGATCATAATACACAGGTGTTAAATGTGACCATGTTAGGGGATTTAACTCAGACCCATTAAGATATTCACTCCGTTAGGAGTGGCATGGTTAGAGGGCTTTGAACGCTCTTTTAGAATGTCATCTTTCTCAAGCATATTATAATAAGAGTGTTAAGTCCACTCAGTTAAGAGATTTTGTTGTTACAAATGCAAATAAGAAATAGTATGTAAAATGATATATAAAACTGCAAGTACCTCTTGCTTAATCAGACCCCTTATGTGCTCACTAATTACTAGCATCGAAACTTCATCAGTCTCTACTCTTAGACTCAGATTACCACTTCTTTTCTCTTTATTGTATCACTTGGTAGCACTTCAATACTTTAACTTTCCAACCATTTGTTCTATGAATTCATCCTTTAAATAGACTTTGTTTTTGCCTCTTACTCTCCTTGATTAGGTTTTCCTTCAATCATACCTAGCCATTAGATTAAATTTTTAAACTAATTCAGTGAACTTGAAACTCATTTAGCTACTTTGGCATCACCTCAGAAATTGCACTTTTCTTGGAAATAAAACCTTCACTTTTTCCACTTAATCTATACCATAGATCTCTTTCTTGAATTTTCCCATGCTTAGATCTTGTAACCAACTTCCCTTTTATTCTTTAAATCCTCCGTATCACTGTAACTCGCCATTAAATGCATTTTTACCCTTATTTCTAACATCTCTTATGCTCAGCAACTAACTCCCGATTTGGTGAGTAATCTGCATTTCTCAATGCTTCAATGTCTCAGTGTCCTGACTGACTTTCATAACCCTTTACCGACAAACTCTGTATCATTGGTAGCTTAACTCTTTAGTCTTACCAACTTGTCCAATATGCTTTACCAAAATGATAAAGTACAAAGCAATTATCTCAATTATAACATAGAACCATATCATAACATTTTTGCATCTCATCAACATCATAAATACCACCATAGAAAAATAAACATCATAAGCATAAACCCATAGGTATCATATAAGGCCACCAAAACTACATCGTATATATCTGAAAATGTTTTATGATAGAAAGTCAAAAGGCGAGCTCGGAAACCCACAAAATATATGAAAAAAGATGTCTATGTAAATCAAATGAACTACCTCTATCCTTTTTTCTACAAGACCTGGGTGATACTCAATTTCAAGTCCCAATTCTAGTATATCCTCGGGGAGTAGCTATCACTAATGGTGATTCTCTATAATGATACATCTTTACTCCACTTCCCTAAGATATCTACATCTACTGAGACCAATGAGAAGTAGATAGCTATCTCCCTCTACATATATTTGGCCTATCTACTTGCACTTTTATCCACTTATAGAATCCTTTCAATCAAGTGATGTGTTGTAGCATCCTGTACACTAGCAATAAAATCCCTCACCTCAATCATAGTTTCTTGAGCTCTAGATTACATAGCCTAATCCCTAGTATTATAAGAATAAATCTATGTCCTTGTACTCTCCCTCTCCTCATCCATCTCCCCCTCCATCCTCTCTATCCTCCTCTCTAGAGAAGTCACTCTCCCAGTATATCAATGAATCTATATATCTACTGCTCTAGCCCTACCATTTGTGTCTATAGACCTAACCTTCACTCTTTTTACCATCCTACGCCCATGTTACCATCCTCCATAGTCCATTGTACCAACTCTAAAAATTCAACAATATTATTGTCTAAGACAGTTGATATCTGCATTATCTATGTCAAAACTATCTCTTCATGAACTGACATGAATATCCTTTGTTGGGTCATCAAATCCTTTGATTGGCACATCCATAAGTCAAGTATCATCTTCACATATGGATGCATGCATCAAATCCTTATCATCGCCACCTTGTTCCTTCTCCATATCCTCATCACTTGTAGAGGAGTTATTACTATTGTTTCTCACTGTTTCTTCTGAGATGCTACTGACCACATCCACATCTATAGCACCACCCTCTCTAAAGCGATATGTGATAACTAGGGAAAAAATAGTAGAAATCAGTTGGGCATCTGTAATAGTAACCCCTCCACCACCTTGATCATCTCCACCCCTACCAAATCCACCATTATCATTGTTACCTCTACCTCCTCATCCAATGTCTCTCCCTCTTCCTTGTCTGCCACCATCTCCACCATCATTACCATCAACTCTACCTCCTTTTCCTATGTCTCTCCCCCTCCCAATCCACTACCATCTCCACCATCTCTACCACCATCCCTCCCTCTATATCTATCCCCTCTTTGACCTCGTCTACTATGTCCAATCTAGAGAAATCTAACACATTGACTCATCTCTAATGTTACTCGTACACTTGGATCCATGTAAGGAATAAGGGTATGGGTATCCCATGATACACATACTTTGTTGGATACCCCATATCCAGAGTCATCGATTGCTAGTCCTATCTCATAGGAGATATAACTAACCAAACTGTGTCACTATTTTTTCTATGTGAATCACTGGTCCCCAGCCTCTAATATCTCTCACAAATCATGAAAACTTATTAGTATTATTAGGTTCAATATTACTAAGAGGAGGGTGAATCTGTAATCTAACAAATCCAACATTTTACAAATCATTCAACAATTTGCATCAATCACCATTCATTGCATGAATAGACAAACCAATGAAGATAAAAAATCACAACCAAGAAACAAAATAACACATATATTTTTATCCTAGAAACCCAACTGTGAAATAACATGTGTGGGGATGACACCCATAAAAAATTCTACAATCTTTTGAAGTACGCTCAACTAAGAGCTTAGCCCTATTAGGAGCTTTAAAATGTCTGGTTAAGAGCAATAACCTGTTAGGGGCCACTCGGTCAAGAGATTTAACCATAGCCCTGTTAGGAGTAACCGTGTTAAGGGATTTCAAACCGTAATTAAAGAGTCACCTAGTTAGAGGATTTACAAATAAAACATGTTAGAGTCTACCTAATTAAGGGATTTTCTTGCATAAACTATTAGGAATCAACAAGTGAAATTAATTTGTGAATATAGAAATCTTCCTCTAGTGGTACAAATCTAGTTCAAGCTCAATCTATGCTTGACATGCAGACTATCTAAACCACACAATCATACAACTGCATTCACCATCTTTCTCTTTCACACACTACTCATAATGTATCATTTTAAATATAAACACATTGCAATATCATTAGGAAAACACTACCTAAAACATGACCTAATACATTATTACAAATATTCTTGCTTAATACTTAAACCCTAAAATATTTTACCAATTTAAAATTAAAATTTTAAGTCTAGGTCAGCCTTCAGATTCTTCACACATTGAATTCGACTGGAAGAAAATGAAAACCGTGATACACTCTCCCAAGTTCTTGCACAAATTCAATAAATTTGATCATAATGATCATAAATATACCAACTCATCAATCCTTGTTAATCTACAATGTTACAATGATCCATGAAACATATAACCACTTACCAAAATATGATACATCATCACTGGTCGAAGATCTGACGATTTCTTCTAAGAAATTATTTTACTTTCCACTGAAGGATCTTCTATGCATTGAAACTTGGTCTTCCGGTCATCAAATAATGATGTGGTCACAACAACAACCTCATAGCATAGTCAAGGTAATATATCCTGAACACAAACACTTGAATCAAAACCTATTTGACACAATCATCAAATCATTCCTTCTTTTCTTCATCATGTTTTTCCAATTGATGTTGCAACATTTATTTGATCATAACTTACATCATAAATATGATAAACATATGTGTTCATAGATATAACATCTAGATAAATCACTTAGGATTCCTTTATGATCACACACACCAAAGCTTAACACAGCTCTAGATCCAACCTCTTGAACATTCATCATCATAACAGATACACTCTCAACCAACAACCACTAAGTTGACATCAATTACAACATCATAAATATCAACCTATAATCATATCTACATTAAACACATACCATAACATACTCAACTTATCTCTACATTAGTTATGCCAACAATCTCCCCTTTGGAATTGATGGAAACGATACCAAGAAACTATCTAAATACCAAAACATGCTATCCCTTAGCTGATTCTTCTCCCAATACCTATCTCGCTCTTCTCGTGCTCTTCTCCCCAATATTTACTCCTCTCTGCTCTTCTTCCCCTTTGAAAACAATTCCAAAGATACAATATTCTCAAAGCTTCATCTACTGCAATTATCTTTATTTCATTCTGACTGCTCCCCCTAAGGAGTAGTCCCGTGAACATGAATTCACAATGAAAGATATGACAATAATTTCACAAGATTGATGCACCAACACAATCTTAGTTATGACCAGGTAGTGGCATAACCACTAGCTTACCTCTAAGCTAGTCAAAAGTATTCTTAGGTAGTGCCTTTGTGAAAATACCTTCTATCTACACCTTTGTTGGTATATATTTCCACCTCACTTCCTTCTACTGCACTTTCTCTCTTAGAAAATGATACTTAATGGCAATGCGCTTATTCTTGGAATGCATTACCAGATTCTTGGAAATATGTATTACACTTGTATTGTCACAAAAGATAGTTACCGGTTTAGACACCTTTTCTTTGATACCTTCAAGAATGTGCTTCATCCATGCAATTTGTGTACAATTTATAGTTTTTTCTACATACTTTGCCTCTGTAGTGGATTGTGAAATATAATTTTGCTTCTTGTTTGTCTAAGATACAATACTTTCACTAAGATAGAATGCACCACCACTTATTATTTTTCTATCATCACAATTTCCTACCCAATCTGCATTAGTAAACAATCTCAAAGAGAAATCACCATCATGAGAATACCACAGACCATAATCAAATGTCCCTTTAAAATACCTAAATATTTTCTTGAATGCAACCATATGAGATTCCTTTGGATTTTCTTGAAACTCGGCCACTATTTTAACTTCTTGACCACTATTCCATGTGCTATGAATAACATACTACAACTTACCAATCATAGACATGTACAAAGTAGAATCTACTACATTAGATTCATCATCCTTTGATAATTTATACCATGTTACCATGGGGGTTCCAACTGGTTTTGATTCATCCATACAAAAAGTCTTGAGCACTTATTTCACATATTTGGATTGACTAATATATACAATATTCATTAGTTGTGAAACCTCATATTCAATAGATAATTTGATCTCCCCAATCATTTACATTTAAAACTCCTTCATCTCTTTAGAAAATGTCAAACTCATCTCATCATTTCCTCCAAATATTATGTATTAACAAAAAATTCTTTAGATAACAACAACTTATCTCCTTCAACTTTTAGATACACATTACTATCATCACCTATGATATTCAAACCAATCTGAATAAGATAGGAATGTAACCTTTCATACCATGCTCTTGGGACTTGTTTCATTCTATATAGTGTCTTTTGTAGCTTGTATTCCATGTACTCTTCCTTTGTCAATGCTAAACCATCAGGTTGTTCTACGTAGACTTCTTCTTCAATAATTTCATTCAAGAATGCAGACTTAATATCCATTTGAAAAACTTTGAACTTCTTATAAGAAGAATAAGAAAGTAGAATTGTTACCCCTTCCAATCTTGCCACTAGAGAAAAAACCTCTCCATACTCTAGTCCTTCTTCTTCTACATAGCCCTTACACACAATCCTTGCCTTATTTCTGATCACATCTTCATCTTTATTTAGTTTATTCCTTAACACCCATTTGGTACCAATCAATTTTTTTTCTTCACATCTGGGAACAAGTGTCCATGTATCATTCTTGTGAATTTCATCAAGTTGTTCCTCCACTTCTCTTACCCAATCTTGATTATTGATTTCTTCCTTCACTGTCTTAGGCTTATACTTGGAAATCAAACATGTACTTTATCTAAGCTTTCTTCTAGTTAGAACACCTACATTCTTATTACCTATAATTTAATTAGAATATTTATTTACTGCACATACATATGTATTACTAGTTCAGGTCTAGGAGCTTCTTCTTCTGTCGGTTGAATCACTTCTTCTACATTTTTTTGTTCTTCTGGTTCATACACTTTTGGTCCAATGTATATAATCTTACAATTATCCTCTGTCACTTTCTTGCTTAAATCACTATATTTCTCAGGGTATTCATCCACCTTTACATTTGCATTGTTAATCATTTTGTTATTTTTCTTATGGAAACGCTTATTTATTTTATTTTATTAGAATAACCCAATAAAATACCTTAATCACTTTTAGGATCAAAATTTCCTATAAATTCACCCCTCTTAATGTAACATCTATTTCCAAAGACTTTGAATATTTAACATTAGGTGAGTGACCATACCATGGCTCATAATGTGTCTTATCGGTTCCTTTCTTTACTTTCACCAAGTTCAGTGTGTAGACAACAATGCTAATTGTTTGTTTCTAATACATTTTCAGTAGTTCACCTTGAATCAACATTGTCTTTGCAATATGCACTATAGTTCTATTCTTCCTCTCTACAATTCCATTTTTTTTTGGAGTCCTCAGTGTAGACATTTGTCTCTCGATTCCACTATCTTCACAATACTTAACAAATTATACAAAAGTAAATTCACCTCCTCTATCAAACCTTAAACACTTCAAATTCTCACCTGATTCCTTCTCAAGTAGTGCCTTGAATGTTTTTATTTTATAGAATTCTTCCTACTTCTCCTTCAAGAAAGTTACCGACATCATTCTAGAATAGTCATCGATAAACAATATAAAATATCTATCGCTTAAAGATTAGTTCTCTATCTCATTGGCCCACAGAGATCAATATGCACCAATTCAAGTATTCTTTCAGGTTAAAAGGTATATCTTTTGAAAGTATAACTAGTTAACTTACCCAAGTGACATTCTTTACATAGTATGTTGTCTGGCTTAATTATTATGAAAATCCTCTAACTACATTTGTCTTAGTCATTTTGATCAAATTATCACAATTTACATTACTAAACCTTCTATGCCATAGAAAACTATCTTCAACCTTTTCAACCAAACAACTCGTTACAGTATTGTCTAGATGGAATAAATTACCTCTGGTCTATGTAGCGGTAGAAATCTCATCACCCGAGATTCCAATTATTCTGCATATACCTTCTTTGGATTCAGGTATGTATACTTTATCATTTAGCTGACCCACACTCAATAAATTATGTGTTATACCATTTATAAAATAAACATCATTAATATTATTCTTACCATTCAAAAAAAATTTTCCTTTTCCTTTGACCAAAAAAGGTGTATTGTTACCAAACCTTGCCACACCACCTTCAAACTCATCAAGCTTAATGAACTTACTTTTCCAGCGGTCATGTGATGTGAGCACCCACTATCTATTATTCATTCATCATTGTGTCCAATTTGAGAAACCAGTGCCTTTTCTCCTTCTAATGGATCTTCTTTAACTACAACAAATATAAATTCCTCTTCCAAAATATCTTCTGATTATTCATCGGTAACTCCTTCATCAATTCCAACATAGCATTGTTTCTTCCCTTTTCCTTTAAAATTTCAAAAAATTTCCTTTTTTCACCATTAGGACATCTAGAAACAATATGTTCAATCTTAATACATGAAAAACATTTTCATGGAAGCTTTCCTTTGTACTTACATGTCCCTCTAGGCAATTATTTTGCTAGTAGTACTTCAAGATCTTCTTGTTTCCTTTAAACTTCCAAGATAGCTTAAATTTCACTCGCGTAACTTGACATGTAATCAGAATCATTAAATATTTCTTTATCTTTCCTTACCGACACATTAGAAACTGATTCCTTGAAAGTTGCCTCAACTCTAGGAACATTTTTATCAAATTTATTTAACTCAAACATAGTAAGCTTAGCGATCAGTCCATCTATAATGAAACTATCAAAAGTTCTTAGCTTATTTATAGGAGACACTCTAATGGCATAAGAAGGCCATAAATTTCTCAACATTTTACTTACCACAACATCTTCCTCAATAGTTTTTCCAACACCTATGATAGCACCAATAAATTCTTTTATTCTTTAACCATATTGTGAAATGTTCTCTTGTTCTACCATTTGCATGTCCTCATACTTTCCTATAAGATTGTCTTCCTTAGCTTTTTGCACATGAATATCTCCTCCATAGATTAGTTTGAACTTTTCCCAAACATCATAGGAAGTATGAAGTTCACAAACATAAACATATTCAATACTAGATAGGGTACATACAATAACTTCTTGTGCTTGAGTATTCTCTTATTGTTCCTTTAGTTCATCTATAGTGAGAGTTCCAATAGGAGTGGTATACTTGTGTGTGACATGCATGCAGTTTTGTGATCCCATATCTTTTATATACAACTTAATTTTGTCACTCCATACAAGGTAGTTTTAGATTAAGTAAAATAGGTTTTACAGGGTTCCTGAAACCTGAAACATAGTTAAAAATATAGCCATACACCCAGTCTTAAACAAAAGAGATCAAAAAGATAGAACAGGCCAACAGAGGCCAGAGCCAAAAAAATAGAGCTTCTAAAAAATAAAATAAAATAGGGACAACAAAAAAGAGCAGGGACCCTCAAGATAAGTCCACCATCAGGGTGGCTACCTTGGCCTCTAGCAGATCCATTGTAGTAGTTGAATCCTTGATCTTCTGGAGATCAATCACCATTTCCTTGTCCTTTATCTTCTTGGTTCTCACTCTATTTCTCTTTTTGAGACCCTGTTCAATGTTCTATTCAATCTTCGCATCCATGTTGGTAGCATTCGTCCCATCTAATTTTTCCTCCAACTTCTTGATGATAGTATTGGTGTGCTCTTTGGACACTTTAAGGATTTTTTTTAGGATAGCTTCTACCCTAGTCATATTGTCCTCCAATTTTTTTTATCTTTGATGCTCAAATTCATATGTTCCTCTATATTGCTATCAGTTTTAGCCTTGTCAGTTCCTTTAAACCCTTTTTTGAGATCCTTGACTTTGTGGAATAGCCATTTAATTGTCCTGTAGTTATCTAACATGCTATTCAGGGTGTTATTGAGCAAGTCCATCTCAAACTCCCTGGTGTTATCGCTAAGCACTACCATTGATGGGTCGATAAGATCATCCAATTTAATCTAGCCTCCCTCGCCTTCAATGACCTTGGGGTTTATAATTTCTCTGGTAATCCCTATTTTGGCATTTTTGACATTGAAGTCACACCATCCTATTATCTTCCCCTGTTCGGCCATATAACAACAGAACTCACTATATTGTCTATCATCATTCCTTGTATTTTGGGATTGAGAGCCCTGAGGAGAGGGAATAACCTGATTGGTCTCATGGTAATCACCCTGGAGCTTCCTCTTCAAATTGTGGTCCAAAATAGGGGAGACTCTACGGGTCTTGTCCTCTGGATATTTCTAGCCAGCACTCTCTTCCCTATTCTTATCCTTTTTGTTTAGGTATTTACCCATTGTGGGTTGACATCTCTTTCTGCCTTTTCCACTGGACATTTCCTCATTCCCATCTGTATCCATACCTTCCACATTATCATTGCAATCCTCCTTAGAAGAAATAACCATGGTGTTCTATTTTTTTGGGGTCACCAATTTTCTTTTTTAATGTTTTTCAGAATAACTCTACGCTTCTTAGAAGATGAACCCTAATTGTTCTTTGTAGTTTCATACTCATCATAGTCCTCAGAATGTAGACCTTCACTATCTTTCATCTTCGAAGGAATGTATTCAGAACCAGAAGCCTCCATCTCATCTTTCTGAGACACCTCCTTCCCTAGGATTTGGACCTTAAAGTACTCAAAGATTAAAAGCAAAAGGCCTTCATGCAGGGCAAGGTTATCTATGGCCTTATCTCTAAACCCATTACTGTTATCATTTATAGAAGCATATAAATAAAAGGGTATAGACACCTACATGCCACGACAAAAATGATTCAGAGGAAAAAATGGTAGGTTTGAATTCTGTCAAACCTGGTATCTAGTGTGATGTAATAGATGATGGCTCTTAAAACAAACCTCCATAATATTTTAAGCACTTAAAGAAGGTAGTGCATTCTGACTTTGGTAAGCATTTTATTTTCTTCCTCATTTCTAACAAAGTCGCTGATTGCAGAATCCAAAATTTTTTGGTCTCTGTAGAATTTCTTTCCAACAATAGGGATACCCATAACTATAGATATTACCTCCTTGGTCACCATAACATTTCTTCACTCAATCTCAATACTGCCTTCATTCCAGCTTTTGACGAACATATTTTTCACATATGGCTTCCCACCATGAAGCCTTTCAATGAAGGTAGAAATGCTGCCATTTTGAAGGTAGTTCCAAACCTTAGTACGCCTCCTCCATTTTTCACAATGTTTAGCAGGCTCCCTCCTTTGTCTTTCCCCTCCCATTGCAAGAAAGAAGAACATAAGTATAGATAGAAAGGAACCTCAGAGCAGACCTTTTCTCTTTGAGTTGTTCAAGATAGTTCTACTTATTTTCCTTGAACAAGAATTTTTACCTATGTAACTAGGCACCCAGTAAGTGTGTGGGTGTGATTTATTATTAATTCCTTTCCATCATGTCTGGTACTTTCCATTCATGAAAAATCCATTACAATTCAAATCATTAACAATCATGATTAATGTTAATAGATCCCTCCTTCCCATGGATTCACTCATAATAGATGAAATCCAAAGCTTCACATGGGAGGTCTCCACTGTGAAGGCAACAAGTCTTCCTATCACTTCTCAGCGCCCAGTTGGCAAACCATTCAAAAACTTTGTTTCCTTCTCTAAACACATGGGATATATGAAACATATCAAAGGTGTTCAAAAGGTAATGGGTTTCCTCAATCATATTAGCTATAGTCCATGATGATGGGTGAAGCATGTTAAGACTATTTATTATGTTGCGTGAATCACCTTTTAAACAAAGTTTTTGTATTCCCAAGTCATGAGGTAATTTAGTCACTTGGAGGGAAGTATTAGCTTCCGTGTAGTGATTGGTTTATGTAACCAATGGAAGTCTGACAACAACAATGCCCTAGATGAATCAATTTTGAATCACTCTGCCACTTCTTGCCTTGCACGTGTTACCCTTGGCTGCACTGGCAAAGTTGGCTTTAGACCATCCTTTTGGAGGAAAGCTCCAAGTGGAGTACTATCTTTTATCTATAGTCTTCTTGGGATCAACTAAATTATCTTTACCTGCAAAAGTATTACTATTCCAACAAGAGACAAAATTTTCCAATAGAGCATGGTGTATCTTCTCATATATGATTTGTGGATTGGCACTAGAGTCCCTAAAGATGTGGTTATTGCGCTCTTTCCAAATTCCCCAGCAGAAGTGAGGAAGGATCCAAGACCAAATCTTGTTAAAGGTAGTGTTTTTGAAGAGCAAGGTCTAATGGGAGAAGAGGTCTCTAACAAAGGAAGGGAAGCACCATTGCAAGCCAAAAAGAGACATGAGAAAATTCCAGATAGACCTAAAAAGGGGAAATGGATAAAGAGGTTGTCCACTGATTCATCCTGGCTCTCACACAGAACACAACTATTCAGGACTAGGATTCTACGCTTTATAAATTTATCAATAGTGAGAATGTGATTTTGAAGCAAAAGCCAGTAAAAACCATTAATTTTAGGGATAAGGCTAGGTAACCAAACTTTATCCAAAAAGGAGTGGTTTCTTGATGCAACTGTACAAAGTAGGCAGATGCTACAATGAAAGAGCCATTAGGGGAGCCTTCCCAAATCAAATAATCCTAATTCTTGGAAAGAGAGATATCATTCAGAGCTATGCGTATGGGAGATAAATCCTGGGAAATAGAAGACACTCCATACAAGGTAGTTGTCTTTTGAGAACTAGGGAGGTTTCTTCCTCATCATTGGATCTTTTCCTAAGGTTGTTAGGATTTACACAAAGAGGACCAATGCTCTGATATTAATTGTTAGTATTGATAAGTCCAAGATTACTTAGAGGGGGGTGAATCAGTAATCTAGCAAAGAAAAATTTTCACAAACCATTCAACAATTTGCATCAATAAACACTCATTGCATGAATATACAAACCTATGAAGAGAAATAATCACAACCAAGAAACACAATAACACCAATAGTTTTCTAATAGAAACCCAACTGGGAAAAACCACATGTGGGGATGGCAACCACAAATAATTTTGCACTCTTTTGAAGTACAATCTAATTAAGAGCTTGGCCCTATTAGGAGCTTACAAATGCCTAGTTAAGAGAAAGACCCTATTAGGAGCCAACTGATCAAGGAATTTACCACTATCTCTATTAGGAGCTTTACCCTATTAGGAGTAAAACTTTTAAGGAATTGAAAATCCTAATTAAAATGTCACCTGGTTAAAGTATTTAAAAATTAGACCTGTTATACTCTAGTCGGTTAAGGGATTTTGTTACACAAACTATTAGGAATCAATAAGTGAAAGTGATCTGAGAAAATAACACTCTTCCTCTGGTAGTACTAATGCAGTTTAGGCTTAATTTCTACTTCACATCTAGAATATCCAAACACTATGATCATACAACTTCATTCATGATGTTTCTTTTTCACACACTCCTCATAATACATTATTTTATATATAAATACATTAAAATCTCATTAGGTGGCCACCATTTAAAAATTGACCTAATGCATCATTTCAATTATTCCCTCTCAATCCTTAAACCCTAAAATATATTAGCAATTTTCAATTACAATTTCATGTCCAAGTCGGCCTTCAGATTCATCGCACATTCTGTTGATACCCTAAATTTTGAGAATTTAGAAGTCCCAATCCATTATCAAGAAATCAAGTTTCTGCATACTAAAAAAATCAAAGGAAGGAAGCTTTATGACACAAATAAATAGAACTAACTAATTGAAGCCTTTAGAAAATGCTTGAATTTCAACCTGCTACAAAGATGATGCCAACATAGGCTGAAGATGGTCGAATTGTAAAAATCTAAAAACAACCCAGTTCAGGAAATCAAATTTCCTATCTCCAGCAGACATATTAGCTTTTCATAAGGTGTTTTTTATTTTTGGCCAAGTTAAATCCGAAAGTTAGGTAGTTATTTTTTAGTTAGTTTATTGTTTTTTCAAAATAATTCATAATAAGGGTTATGTCTTTTCACCCTAAAGAGGTATGAAAGCCACAAAAAAACATATATATACATAATTTAAAGAGACAAGACAAGACAAGACAATACATATTTTAATAGGATAAAATTTAATCACAACTACAACATGGACTCTGATGTACTATTTTTTCAACATCAATAAAGCTAAATGATCTTCTTTTTACTTGTGTTTATAAGTTATATATTTTCAATTACTCTTTCAGATATTATATTTATAGAGTGTTTCATTGTGTTAAATTCCCTAAGTATAATAATTCAAAATTAATATATCTAGTTTAAATATCAATTGAAAGATCTCTGTATCCTCTCTTGTTTTTATTGATCTCTTAATTTGAGTTGAATTTGATAAGATTAGCTCTATAGATTGATTTGAATTATAATTCAAGTGGAAGCTTGTGAAGTCATAGTCTCGCTTTATTAAAAGAAAGATTGTAAAACTGTCTCCGATTGTATGTAGGATTGAGAATTTTCTGATTCTATAGCCCAAGTATTTAGAAGGTATTGATCTAATCATTATTTGGAAATTGTCATTTGGTTCATACTATGTAGGTTGTAGATTATTTAATTATTATTTCAGGAGCATTAATTTTTAGTCCTTAGTATAATCCATTTTAGTAAAGCTTTATAAAGTAGATATTATAAGGAAATTTGTTTCTTTCCTCCAAGGATCATTCACCACCTTTGGAAGAACTTTGTTTTGTGTACGCAGTGGTGCGACATAGAAAATTTGATAGTTCAAAGTGAAATAAGGCCTACCAGCCTTGGCTTGATTAAGCTAAAATTGTAGAGGTATCAAGTGGTGCATCACCATTATACCTGTCAGTTGGCCAAAAGTGATCCATCATTTCTAGGAACCAACAAATTGGCGAATCTACTGGGGAGTTGTCTATGAAAGACAATGTTGAAGATTACCTAGAATCTCTGGTGATTTAAATAAGACTCTATTGGAGATAAGAACTCAAAAGATAGTAAGTTTTTTCCTTCTAGAAAGAAGGTGACGACTCTATTTAACAAAACATTTCAGTCATTGACTCTACTGAGGGAGAAGACCTAGAAGGAGATAAGTAAAGTTCTCCTCTTTAAAGAGGTAGTGAGTACAAATTTAGATATTCAGTATGTACCAGAATACATATTCACTTAAAGTATCAAACTTTAGTGAACCAAGACCAAAATTTATTATTGAAGTATATAGATTGTTGAGTTTTGATAACATCCCTGGCGGTCAGAAAGATTTTCCTCTTAAAATAAAAAAATATGTTCCAAAATTTTGTGGAAATGGATCAAAATCACCAAAATAGCATTTGCAAGAATTTTGTAAATTTATTATAGATTGTCATATCTATGCATAGGATGGGATTATGAAACAATTTGTAAGATCATTGATAGATCATGCAGGTTTACTTTTTAGTATGACACCTAAACAAAGTATATCATCATGGAGAGAGTTTGATAAATGGTTTCTTGATATGTTTCATGATGTAAGTGAAGATGATATGCATTATAAACAGGACAAGATTCAAGATCACAATATGGAAGAGGACTCTTACATGTCTCCACTTGATGAATTTTTTATCTTGGAGAGATTTGAAGGGAATTCTTCTGCACATTTGCTGATAAGAACGGTGGATATTCTTCAAGAAATACCTTCAAACATTATGCCTTCACAAAAAGAAATCATGAGAAAGGTCAAAAAATTGGGAATTACATCAGATGATCCTTTTGTAAAGTTCATTGTGCATATATTAGAAGAAGATGATGAAGACAAAAAAAGGGAATCTATTGCTCATATTTAACAAGGCCTTGTGCTTGATGATTATCTTGGTGAGGAAGATGAATGCACTAGTCATACAAAAGATAATGAAGCATCCATTCCTGAGAACCATAATAATACTTGTGATGACATGGAGGATAAAAATTTGGATCATATTGAAGAAGAATTTGTACATGATGAGATGTGTATGGAAAGATGTATCAATGACCATGATTATGAGGAAGAAAACCTTCTTAGTACAAGAGAAATTTCAGCTTTGTTAGACATGGAATATCAAAAACATGTTGAGAAGAGTGGTCAAATGTTTTTTCATCGTGATAAGAAAGTTAATGGATCAGTATATATTCAGGGAGTACTAGATGAAGGAGATGATAAATTCCAAAAATCAAATAACGAAGATGAAATAGAACAACATACAATATATAAACAAGAAGAAGTTTTAGATGAAATATCTAATGAAGATATGCCGAAGATCTCTATGTTCCTAAATTCATTATTTGAAGAGGAAGAAAAAGAAGATGTGCTTGATTTCTCTATGTTCTTGAATCTATATTCTGAAGAGGAAGTAGATGAAGATATGTCTATGCCCTTGAATATATTAGCTGAAGAATATTTTCTATGCAATCAAGTCCATCAACATCATGATAAAGATAGTGGGCCTAGTGATCATTTTGAAGATGATGAAACTCAAAATATGTGTGGGGAAGTGTATTCAGAAAGTGAGACATGCATTATCTCATCCTATGAGCAGAAGTTATATCAAACCTATGACAATGAGATGGAATCAAATAGACATAATGAGGAGAATGTGTTGAATATTAGTTCTAAAAATTACCCAAGTATCCTATCCGATCAAATTCTTGATAAGAATGAAGTTCCTGAATGTGAGTTATCTCCAAATCCTTTTTGTAAAGAGAAACAACATCTTGAGTATAGGGAAGATTGTGTACGTAAAGGCATCCATGCAGAAGAGCTTAATCTAATTACATGTAGGATTGATCAAATGCATGGGGATCTTCTATTTAGAAAGGACTATAGTGCACCTGCTAACTTTTCTAAGGTTAAACAAAAGTCAAAGCATGTTAATAAAGCAATGAATATTGTTCATGAGAATGGTGGCATCGTATTAGGGAGACCCAAAGTATTAAATAATCAGAATTATGTGTTCGATAGAGGAAAGAAGTAATGTTCATTGTTTGGGGGCTTGGGGCCACCCAATTTCACTTTGCATCAGATTAGGTGTGGATACTTGATCTGCTTCTCCAGAGATAGATGGAATCTTGCTATGCTCAAAGGGAGCATACGTCCCCAGAAAGAGCCACTGTTGGTACCCTAAATTTTTAGAATTTAGAAGTCCCAATCCATTATCATGAAATCACGTTTCTCCATACTAAAAAAATCAAAGGAAGGAAGCTTTATAACACAAATAAATAGAACTAACTAATTGAAGCCTTCAAAAAATGATGGAATTTCAACCTGCTACAAAAATGATGCTACCAAAGGCTGAAGATGGTTAAATTTTAAAAATCTAAAAATGACCTAGTTCAGGAAATCCAATTTCCTATCTCTAGAAGACATATTATCTTTTCATGAGGTGTTTTGGATTTTCGGCCAAAGACAAATCCGAAAGTTAGGTTCATTATTTGAAAGTTTTCATTTGGTTCATACTATGTAGTTTGTAGATTATTTAATTATTATTTTAGAAGCATTACTTTTCAGTCCTTAGTATAATCCATTTTACTCAAGCTTTATAAAGTAGATATTATAAGGAAATTTGTTTCTTTCCTCCAAGGATCATTCACCACCTTTGGAGGAACTTTATTTTGTGTACGCAGTGGTGCGACATATAAAATTTGATAGTTCAAAGTGAAATTAGGCCTACCAGCCTTGGCTTTATTAAGCCAAAATTGTAGAGGTATCAAGTGGTGCATGACCATTATACCTGTCATTTGGCCAAAAGTGAACCATCATTTTGTGGCACCAACACATTCGATTTGACAATGAAAAGTAAAACTGCAACACACTCTCCAATGTTCTTGCACAACTTCAAGAAATTCAATATAAATGATCATGGAAATGGAAAATCATCAATCTTCACTAATCTACAATGTCACTAAAATCCCTAGAATATATAATGAATTACCCGAACATGATACATAATCAACGGTTGAGGATATGACTGATTGTTCTACGAACTTCTTTTACTTTTGTCTGAATGATCTTCTATGTATTGAAACATGGTCTTCTGGTCATCAAATCATAATGTGATTGCAAAAAAAACCTCATAGAATATTCAAGATAAAATATCATGAACCACAACACTTAAATGCAAACTGATTTGATGGAATAATCAAGGTATTCCTTCTCTGCTTCATCATCTTCTTCCTATTGATCTATCAAACTTCAATTGATCATAACTCACATCATAAATATGATAAACCTATGTAGTCATAGATATAGCATCTAGAGACAACACTTAGGATTCATTTATGATCACATATACCAATGCTTAACACAACTATAGATCTAACCTCTTAAACATTCATCATCATAACATATACTCTGTCAAAAAATAACCACTAAGTTAACATGAATGACAACATCATAACTAATAACCTATCATCAGATCTACATAAAACAAATACCATAACATACTCAAATTATCTCTGCATCAGTTATGCCAACAATTTATCCTTATCCCACCAATATTATTTATCTCGCATAGTACTATCTAAATACCCCATATACTAGATGAATCTCAATGATCCTCGAATACTTAATAGATCAGCCAATCAAGTATCTCTCCTATTTACAACATAGGTGATGTTGATCGTCCTCATTCTACATGTGGCATATGATATTGTGTCTCCATGTAAACACCCTTGGTGTGTCCAAAAAATTTCCCTAATATTTGAAATGGCCCATATTCCTATCCACCACTACATCATAATAATATACATAAGGTTGACTTGGTTGTATCACTGGTCTGTCAAATGCCAGATGAAATAGAACTATATTCTCAAAAAACCACACTTGTAATAATTTGACCTCATATGCCAAACTTTGACCTCTATGATATGAAATATCATGTAACTGGTGATACAACATGGTAAAAATGCATGGCCCCAAAGAAAATAATGTCCCTCTCAGCCGAATATCCAATATAATCTCTCCCCAACCAAGAGAGATCCCATGACCTCTACTATCTAGAACCAAACCACCTAGAATAACTTGACAAAGCATAAAAACATATTGGTCATAACCTAGCATGTATGTCAACCTAATGTCATACCTCCTAGAACTCAAATCCTCTATCATACAGTAAACAAAGTTACATAAATATTCTCTCCCTATCTAGACAGAGTACACAACCCTCTCCCCCTAATAGTAATTTACAATATCCTATATACATCCTCTAAAGTGATCGTGCACTCCTCAGTAGGGAAGTGGAAGGATCATGTCTCTGAACGCCATCTCTTGCATGGAGAAGTAACTAAAACCCTATTAGCCCTAATCTCATGCATCAATATCACATGCAATAATCCTACGCTATCCAAATTCTCCCTCTCTTGATCACCTAGTCTATGTTTATAAGCTAACATAGGTGGATGATTCTCCCACCCATCCTTAATCTACAAGTCCACATGCAACTGCCTAATGTGTCTCCTGTGCAAGTCAATGTCCACGCTTATAATTCATTTGTTCTAACATCATTTTCATATCTAATTTACTATGTACACATATCCATACATATATATTGTATTTTATTTCAACAAAAATAAAAGTCCCATTATACATATGAATAAAATAAGAAATCATACTTGTAACATAAGAAATGTAACTTTTGAAATAAGTAGGGGAAAGATAAGATATTCCTCTTCTATCCCAAGATGCAGAAATGAATGATCCAAATTGATTAACCCCAAGAGAAGGATCAATGCACAAATGAATCAATCATTTGGAAATGAGAGAAAAGAGGAAAGTATTAAATTCCCATTTTATGGAAAGGAATGTGTGATAGATTTAGAAAGATTGAAATAAATAGGAAAAAAGTACTAACCTTAAGATATAGCAGATCTGAAGAATGTTGTTTTCTAAGGTTTGTACTCTATTTCTAGAAAATCTGAAGTATGATCTAGAACCAGAATGGGGAGACAAACAAAACCCAGAAGTATATTTCCAATCCAACACAGTCTTATGAAAAAGGTCAACTTGATACAATAATCTCACCCCTAACCCAATAATCTCGACCCTAACCTGCACAGCTCCGACATAAAATCTATTTAGGGATCTCGATAGTTCGCTGAAAAGGGTATCCAGATCTGAGTTCAAATCTTCAATCCTTAACCTGTAACTACAAGAAAAAGAGATTTTTTTTTGTCGAGGGGGAGGGGTTTGCCTTAGTCAAACCCTAATTTAGGAATTAACCTTGAAATCAATAAAGTATAGAATGCTAGCAAGTAGTAGAATTGAATCTAAGAATGAAACTATGATATTGAATAGATATGCAATTGTAATTCTAATGTAGCAAGTACGTAAATATGAAAGATTGGACTCAATAGAAACCATAAACCTCCATAATTTTATGCTTGGAATCAACCTTGAAGAGAATTGATGAGTGTTGAGGATGCAAAAGAATCTTTAAGGAAGATCACACCACCATGATGGCTGGATCTAGGGTTTGAATGATGAATCTTGAATGTTTGAACCTAATCCCTTCAAATGCTTGAAACCTTGAATCATTGATCTTCAATGGAGAGATTGAATGCTTGAGAGGAAGACTTGAACACCTTCAAAGCTTGAGAACATGTAGAAAAATGGATTCTTGAACCTTTTGCTTCTTCACCTCTTATCACTTAGTTGATGGTTGATCATGCTTAGAGAAAATGAGAGGAGAAAACTTCCTTTTATATGAAATTAGGGCACAATATTCTAAGGAGGCTGACATAGGATAATTAAATTCCCATTAAAGCCTTTAACCCTAAGAGTGGAACTATGTTAAATATAATTTAGGAATCATCACTTTGAAACCCGAAACAGTCAACCCAAAAGTGGGAATTAACTTTTTCAAAGATTGACATCTGGAAACTGTGGGACCCTGAAATCTAGACCCTGGGTCAAGGTCAAGGTCAACGTTGACCTAGGTCAAGGGTGAGGTTGACCTTGACCTAGGTTAGGGTCAAGGTTGACATAGACCCAAAAGTTTGACCCTGACCCTGAGGTCAAAGATCTCAGATTTGCAGTCCAGAATGCCAGAAATTGGCTAGAGAAAGATGGAGAATTGGGGCATAACAGGGGGAAAGCCAGGTCTAAATCAGGAACCCATTCAAGGTGCTTGATATGACCCCAAAACCACTTAATCAGAAGGATAAAATAGTCTCCAATAGAAGTGCTTCCATTTTCAAACTATACATTTACCCCCCACTTTAGCAAGAGTATGGACTCAACACAAACTCTTGGTAAAGGAGATCATAAAGAATAGACAACCTTATTGGAATAAAAAAGGAACAAAGACATTCTCAAGCCCCCAAGGGAATTAATTCTTTATCAACCCTAAGATCATGATAAGAGAAACATCACTAGTTAAATAGAGAGATAGGGTGTGATTATCTCTCCCAATGAGAACTTATGTCCCATTGTGAACCACACAAGTAAACAGCGTAACTGGAAAGATGGAATTGAACCACCTAGTGAATGTGGCTACTCACTAGTCAACCCATTAGGGAGATCCATTCTTAAGGACACCTTCTAACCTTAAGGGATCAAAACATTGAAAAACTAGAGGGATCAAGAGATCTGTGTGAATTTAAACTGGAGGGATCAAGAGCTCCTAAAAAGTAAAATAAAATGTAAAATATCCATGCTTTAAGGATTAGTTTTTAATCCATAAAGGGAAAAAGTTTTAAGTTCTTGAAAATATTTTGAACGTGTGTGTGTGTGTGTGAAAAAAGTGAGTAGAGTGTATGCCCCCTTGTTAAAGTCATTCCCAACACTTTAACAGGAGCAATGGCTTGAACAGAAATATAAACAACTCTACAAATTACGTTTCCACTTTGAGATGCCCCCAAATGAAGACAAATCAAGGGAATTAAACATAAACATACAAAAGAGCACAGAAGGGATCTACCTATTGTTGGGTCAGTATGATCATAAGATAACATATCCATATAAATATGATTTTATTGAAAATGAATTGACATAATTCCCCAAAGAAAGTAGAACTACAATCACAATGGAGGAAAGAAACTAAAGAGTTACAAAGAATAATAGATTCGGACCACAACCTGGAGACCAAAAAGAGTCAGTGCTACCATGTCGCAGATCCAAGTAGACTATACAAGGGAAACATTTATGAACAATAGAACAAGTACAAAATAACATAGAAACAACATATATAAGAATAGAAATACATATAGAGGAATTGTACAATAGGTTTGAATCTTTTATCACCTTGCACTAACAAAGTAACAAGGGTTGTATAAAAGAGTCTAACAAACATTTAGCAAACACATTACGGGAGAAGCACAGTACAACATGCAAACACAAAAAGGGATACCATGAAGGATATGCCAATCAAGCACATTGCCAACCCTCCCCATCTTTGTTTATATCAGTTATGGTAGGTGGGAAAATCACAATAGGGACTATATCCAATATAGTAGGGATGATAGCCAGTTCCAAACAAGGATCCTCTTGAGAATTGCGTTGCTTGATACTGGGTGTAATGGTTAATTGAGTTGAAAGAATATGAGGTAAGTCATTGTCAAGATCAATGGTATCATATTCATCACTAAGATCAATAGGATGATCTAAAGTATCCTCCTCATCAAGATTAATTGAAATGGGATCTAAGATGCAAACAGAATCATCACAATCATTCATCTTAACATTATTATGAATATTAACTTCTTCCAATACATCAAGCATAGGTTGGTCAAAAGAAGGTAAAGAGGTTTGAAGAAGAGAAGCACGAGCCCTAGAATTAGCTCTACACTTCTTACGATGTTCATTAGCATATTTATTGTGTGTTGGCTTACTTAACACATTTTGAGAACTAGGAGGAATGATAATAGATTCCTTCACAGGTTCTATAGAAGGATTCTCCATGGGTTGTAATGAAATAATAGAAGTCTGATTATTATAATTAGAATTAATGGCTAAAGGAGGTATGGAAGGAGTAGGAAAAAGACCATGGTTGAGATCTATGTGAGGCATGCTTAACTCAGCAATTTTACGGTGTTTGTAAGCTTGGTATGAGAAAAAGAGATGATTAGGGCGAGGAGGACATGAATTAGGTAATGAAGGCCAAAAGTAATCAAGAGTAGCACAATCTCTAGGCCTAGAAGGTTGATACAAACTGTGATTAATAATTTTGAATTCTCCATTATAAATGAACTTAAGACATTTATGAATTGGAGAAGAGATAGCATGCATAGAAGATATCCACAATAAACCAAATTTGATTTGAAATTGATCAGAAGTAGGAATAACAATGAAGGTAGTATCTACAACTTTATCAAAAAGTTCCACTAGTAAGTTGGTAGAACCAAGTGAAGGATAAAGAAAATGATTACAAGATTGGATCCACACATAAGATGGATCATAGCAATCATGTTGTAAGTTTTTCATAAAAATATTTTCCTCAGTAATGACATTTATTAAAGATGTGGGATCAACAAGACAACCATGAGTAGGTATCTTAGCAATCCTATCATAGATATAAATGAGACCATCAAGAGCTTTAAATGTTTCAAAATCATTAAAGGTGATTAAAAGTTCCCTAGGTCACTTATCCTTAGTTTGTTATTGAGGTTTAGGTGGAACTGGAAGTTGGAGTAGAGGTGAAGGATCTTGAACAGTAGGTTGAGATGAAACAACATGCTCCACATGATTAACAATGTGATTAAGATCATCCATTTTTGAATCATAAACAATATCCACAGAATATGGTTGAGCTATTGTATTAGCATCATGTGTAGGTAAAGGATTCGTATAAATTTGAAGGTTTTTATTAGGAGGAGAAATGGATTTATTTCCACTACCATCAAAATTATCAATAGACAAAGCTTTAGAATCAATTAAATATTGAATTTTATGCTTTAGAAAATAACATTTTTCAGTATCATGGCCATTCTGGCGATAGTATTGAAAAAAAGCTTTAGAATCGAAGGATTTGGATGCTATCGTGGTAGGGAGAAGAGGTCAAATAGGAGGAAAGGTAATCATATTAGCACTTAAGAACCTACTCATTATAGAATGCAAAGTTTTAGAGAGAGGAGTAAACATACAATTCATGCGGAAAGCAGTGGATGTAGAAGTGGCATTATTGGATGTAACAACAACTTGATCAGCAACCGCTTTCATCTGTTTATTAATCTTGACATAACTGTTAGGTTTATGAAACTTATTAGGATTAGGAGCATTGTCACTCTTATCAATGGGAACAGGAGCCATTGGAGTGTTGCTCACAAATTGATTCACTTGTAACTAATAATGGTGAAGTGCTGCACAAAGTTGTTGAAAAGAGGTAAATTTAGTAAGCAAAATCTTATCTCTAATATCATTTTGTAAATTTGAAATAAACATGTGATGAATATCAATATCAGGAACAAGATAAGAAATCTGACCATACAAATGCTTAAATCTACCAATGAAATCAGTCAATTTTTCCTTAATGTTTTGTTTACAATGCATTAAATCAGTTAAGGAAACTTGTGGACCAATGTTATTTTGAAATTGTTGGATAAAGGTATTAGCAAGTTTAGGGAAAGAATCAATTAAATAAGGAGGTAAACAACAATACTATTGCAAATCCTTATCACAAAAAGTTCTAACAAACAATTTAGCTAAAATCCTATGGTCATGATCATAATCACTACAAAGGATTTGAAATGTTTTAACATGAGTGACAGAATTGCCTTTACCATTGTAATTCTCAAGACGAGGCATATTGACTTGTTGAGGGATAGTAGCACAAATGATGTCTAAGGATAAAGGACTACCCATGTCACATGTAGGAATGCTAAAGCTGGATTGGGTTAAGGATGCAAGTTGTTGTTGTAAAGATGAAACAGTTTGAGCCAAACTAATCATTGTGGAATCATTAGAGGAAATAAGTGGCATAGAAATGTTAGGAACACTAAGAAAAGTGTAGGAAGTAGTAGGAATAGAAGACACAACCGGTGGAACATTAGGAACCACAGTTGGAAGGGGATTAGAATAAGTAAAAGGTACAATATGATATGAAGGTTGTGAGGTAGGTAGAGATACCAAAGGAGCACTCACAGGAATAGATGCAATTAGGACAGATGTAGTCATCAAAGGAGGAGTATAAGTAGGAATTATAGGTAAAGGAATAGAAGAAGGCCCCTCACTAGTGATAGGAGGTGTATATCCTAACTCTTGAGCCTCTTGAGCTAAAGGTTTAACATTTGAATGCAGAAGATGAGTAAGACCACAGAAGAAGTTAAAATCTTGATCATTATCACAAAGGGATCTCTTAACAGCCTCTATAGCTTGGATAGAATATTTATTATGGTTTTCTTGGATAAGCCAATTTCTCATTTTATCAAGTTTGGTTGAGAGTTTTTAAACTTGTTCAGGAGCAACTCTTAAGGCATCATCCTCATCATGAGATGAGTGAGAAGAGTTATGCTCCATAGAAGGATTGGAATCATGAGTTATCAAATTATCATCCAGGACCCTAGGGAAAGGAGAGGAAGACTCGAGATCAAAGGAACCCATAAACCTACAGCTTCTTCTAACTGGGATACTGTAAGTAGGACTAGAAGTGGTAAAGCTCATACACCAATGCAATGCAAATGAACTAACACAAGATATTGATTTATGAATTTTAAATGTAATTGAAAGAACATGCAAGATCTAGCATAAACATGTAAATCTAACACAAAAAACAAAGAGTTGTCTATTGCAGGTTCACAAAAATGTAAGGTCTAAAAATTGTGTTGAACATGAGGTCTTCTAGATGATAGGAGATTGCATATGAAAAGAGACCCTAAGTCCAATTTTAGTCTAATACACTTAATTATAATGATAAATAATTGAGAATACTTGTAAATAAATAAGGAGTAAAATACCTACGTCATATCATAGCAGATCTAAAGAATGTTGTTTTCTAAGGTCTGTACTCTATTTCTGGAAAATCTAAAGTATGATCTAGAACCGGAACGCAGAGACGAACAAAACCTAAAAATCTATTTCCAATCCAACACCATCTTATGAAAAAGGTCAACCTTGACCCAATAATCTCAGCCCTGACCCAATAATCTCAACCCTGACCTACACAGGTCTGACCGAAAATCTGTTTGCGGATCCCGATAGTTCGTTGAAAAGGCTATCCAAATCTGACTTCAAATCTTCAATCTTGAAACTGTAACTATAAGAAAAATAGATTTGTTTGTTGGGGGGGAGGGGTTTGCCTTAGTCAAAACCAAATTTAGGAATTAACCTTGAAATCAATAAAGTATAGAATGCTAGCAAGTAGTAGGATTGAATCTAAGAATGAAACTATGATATTGAATAGATATGCAATTGTAATTCAAATGTACTAGTATGTAAATATGAAATATTGCACTCAATAGAAACCATAAACCTGCATGATTGTATTCTTGGAATCTACCTTGAAGAGAATAAATGATTTTTGAGGATGCCAAAGGATCTTGAAGGGAGATCACACCACCATGATGGCTAGATCTAGGGTTTGAATGATGAAGCTTGAATGTTTGAACCTAATCGCTTCAAAGGATTGAAAGCTTGAATGTTTGAACCTAATCACTTCAAAGGATTAAAATCTTGAATCATTGATCTTCAATGGAGAGATTGAATGCTTGAGAGAAAGAATTGAACACCTTAAAATCTTGAGAACATGTAGAATAGTGGATGCTTAAACCTTCTTCTTCTTCACCTCTTATCACTTAGTTGATGGTTGATCATGCTTGGAGAAAATGAGAGGAGAATACTTCCTTTTATATGAAATTAGGGAAAAATATTCTAAGGAGGCCAACATAGGAGAATTATATTCCAATTAAAGCCTTTACCCATAGGAAAGGACCTATGTTAAATATAATTTAGGAATCATCACTTTAGAACCTGAAACAGCCGACCCGGAAGCAGGAATTAACTTTTTCAAAGACTGACATCTAGAAACTCTGGGACCCTAAAATCTGGACCCTGGGTCAAGGTTGAGTTTGACCTTGACCTAGGTCAGGGGTGAGGTCGACCCTGACCTAGGTTAGGGTCAAGGTCAACATAGACCCAAAAATTTGACCCTGATCTTGAGGTCAAAGATCTCAAATTTGCAGTCCTGAATGCCATAAATTGGCTAGAAAAAGGTGGAGAATTGGGGTAGAACAGGTGGAAAGCTAGGTCTACATCAAGAACCCATTCAAGGTGCTTGACATGACCCCAAAACCACTTACTCAGAAGGCTAAACCACTCTCCAATGGATGTGCTTACATTTTCTGACTATACAATACTATATTACTTTACCACCTATCATTCATAACTACATAAATTTGATTTCATTAAAAAATAATATAACTATTCATTTACAAAAACTTTCAATTGTATACATTAAATTAAGAAAATTTAACATTTTTTTACAATGATCTAGCTCTACATATGGGGTGATTTTATTCTACATTTGCATCTAATCCCTAATTCATGTGCATCGACCATGCATGACAAGTGCATTGATCACACCTATTAATTGTGTTACCTTAACTCACCCATTTCTAGTCGATTATAAACTGAGATCCTAAAATGCACAATTAAAGTTTGGCCTTCTAACTACCCATGTGCATCAATTGTGACCTACATGTCCAATGTCTTAACTCTAATCAACCTAGACCTAGTCTACTAAAATGGACAAAAAATAAGGAAAATTAAATGCTTAAAGTATGAAACTAACTAGAGGCGGGGTGTTAGCTAGACATTGATATGTCCTTACTTGATCACTAATGTGTACTTCGACCTTGTAAGCCACTACATCTCTCCTCAAATAGCTAAGAGAGATCTCCTTCTACTATTAGTTCTCCAAAGCTAAACTTGCACAATAATTTTAAAATAGCCCCCTAAAACCCTATTTATAGCCCCCAACCCATCTTGATGGATGTGCCCACCTTCCACTTCTATTGGTCATGATGTTCTTCACCTTCTTGAGTTCATAATTTTTGTGCATGACCTCAAATTTCTTTTCTGTAAGTCGCATTGTGATCTCATTCATGATATTAACCAAATGAATCCTCCAACATATTTTTTGTTCATTTCCTTAAGGGTGAACCGTAATAACTAGTTACTGACACTTTTTCACAAGAGCATATCAAGGTATATTTTTATTAAATATTCTTTGAAATAGCGTTCGAGAACACATTATATCAAAGAGAGGCAAAATGTGGAAACTTTAAAATGGTCTATTACTCTAACACAATGACATTAATAAAATTCCTCTTCAATTTTTAAATAAGCTTTATTATTTAATTGGTTTGTGTCTTTCTACTATATTATGAATTCAAAATCATCCTTTCCCTTTAACTTCATAATTAATTAATTATAATTAATTACATAACTATTAAACATCCAATCAATATTTCATTATTTGTTCAGCTAAAAAGTAATCAAATAATTACCATTATTTAATTATTCCCTATGTCATTATATTTAGTTAAATAAGCATATTATTTAATTAATGCTTCCTTCTTACTATTATTACATTTAGGTAAAAATTAAATCAATTTTTCACTCATGATTAAATAAGTAATATTTATTTAATTAAGATAATTACCCCTCTAAATAAATAAAAGTTTAATTATTGATTTATGTTTTTGATATAAGCAGCAGCAAGAGGGTGTTGACCTGAGGTACAGAGATGCTGACTAAACAGACTTAAAAGCATATTAAATTATTAAAGTCAGTAGAAAAAAACTGGTAAATCATCATCTACCTCTATCAAAAACCAAAATATAAAAGCTGAACTAGCAGTAATAAGTATCCCACATTCAAATAGCATCAAATTTCAACAGCCAAAAAATAATACAAAGCCACGCAGGGCTATTCAATAGAAATAAAGTCTTAAGCTTAAAACTAAAATTAAAGAAAGTGGCCCAAATATAAGGATTTGGGTCCACGGTGTAGCAACACCACAACCTACACTTCACCATTAGCTAGATCCTTTCCCATCCCATAAGTGCTTCGACAACCATAGTTATGCCCACTCCTTGTTGAGAAACTTGAAGAGTTCCCTGTTTCCTTCTACAGACTCCTTCCTAGCCAAGGCCTTCTCATTTAACAAATAGAGGGTAGTGGAAGAGATGTGCATGAATTTGAGAGTGAATTTGGTGACATCCACCAGCCTCCTATTTGTGTTGGCCAAGTCCTCATTTAGTTTAGCCACTGTATTCTCAAAATTTAAAATCTGGAACATGATTTTTCCAACAAGACCAGTGCCCACAACAGTTTTATGATTTTCCATCATAGTATCCGGGGTGAAATATTCCTTGCCCACTTTAGCCATATTTTCTTGGTTATCATTTTCCCTACTTCATAGCCTATTTCCCGTTCTCTTTGGCAAGCCGAGGAGACCGGTGGGTATTAGTGGCTTGGGGATCAACAATCTGAGGGTAGTCCAAGTTTATGTAAATTTTCTTGCACTGTTTGGAAGGCTAGGGGGATTCATCCCAGGTTAGGTCATGCTTTCTACCTGCGCGCTAAGTAGGGGTAGGGAAGATTTTAGAAGAATTAGTGCTGGCAGTAGGGGTAGAGCCTCCAAGAGAACAAGAAAGCAAGGGAATGCCTTGGTTGAGGAAGATCAAGGGCGAAAAATTTTGCTGGGCAAGTTGGGTGATTTCCATAATGTTCAAAGGGAAGAGAGCCTAGTGGAAGTGGTAAATTCTGAAGATAAGCCCATGATGGAGGTAAATGGGTTTTTTTACCAAGAGATATTGCCTCATTCACGGCGGCCACAGTATTTTCCAAGGAGTACAAAAGATAAAAAGGAAAGGAAATTAATAGCTTATGCCTAAGATGATTAAGAAAAGGAAGGTGGTAATTGTAGAATGTACCAAACCAGCCATCCAAGGTTAAATGTTTCATGATGAGCTTGCACAACTTCAACCAGAACTCTAAAAGGTCAACTGTTCTATAACCGTCATTTTTAGATACTAGTTTGTTTCCATTGGCAAAGAACTAGTCAAACTCTATTTTGGCCTGGGTATTGGTGGTTTTCTTCCACTTCCTTCCCATGGTGGCCATACCCATGGCTTTACCAATAACCCCCTCATTAATCTCAAAAGTGATACCATTAATGGTAACCCTTCTCTTGTTCCATCTTTTGGCGAACTGATGAGATATCATCTCATCGTGCCTAGCCAAACATTTCATGAAGAGTAGAATCCCTCCTTCCTTACAAAAATACATCACCATCAGGTCCGAAGAGAACTCTTCCTCAATCTTGTCTAGTTCAATCCTGTTACAATCCCCTCCCATATTTGTAGAGATTTTAGGAACAACCTTCACCCAAGAATTCCACACCGAGTAAGAGCAGAAACCCTTCAAAGCACAATACCACCAAAAACCAGAGCACAAAAAGAAAGTAGAGCCATTGCGTGAAATGGTGAAAATGAGGTAATAGCTTGGCCTTAAACATCTATAATTTTGCATATGAAAACTGCAATAATAATTGTGTTTAGGCACAAAAATCACCCCCAAGGGTGCCACCATGGTTAAAATATGGGAGCAGCATTGTAACCCATAATTACCATCAAAGAAGTCTTCATCGTATCTCTTATTAATCACCTTAAATTGAAAATGTATCTGATGTGACATAAAGACATAATGACACTTTATGATGGGAGTGATGCAAGCAGGCCACGTCCACTGCCAAAAGGAATTGGGGATCCTACATTTGAAGGCCATGTGGCCTTTCCAAATGTGATAAACATCCAAGCTATAATGGATATTGCTCTGAGTTCCTCCTTTTAGTGCCAAAATCAAAATTTGATTTTTAAACATCTTGGTTGTTGTTGTTAGTACCACTCATTTCCCGCCCAAGCAGGCCCTGAGTATTTTTAGGAAGCTGAGTAGCAACACGCCAACATCGTAAGCCAACCATTTGTAGACCTACAGCTACCATGGAATCAGCAACAAAATTCCCTTCCTTGTAAATGTGTTTTATGGTCGTCTCGCTAAAAAGATCAAGTACACCCCATATATCTGATAGGATAGGTTCAACTTGCCACCTAGCCATAGAGCAACTACCAGTAGCATCAACAATAACATTGGAATCCCCCTCGACCTCAATCCTGGAGCAACCCAAGTTAAGGGAGAAATTTAATCCCCATAAGAGTGCCATGGCCTCTACCTAGTTAACCGATTGGTCAACAAGGGGGCCAACATAAGCGGCCACCATTTTCCCTGAGTGATCCCTTATTATTCCCCCTCTAGCTTGGCAGCCACCATGAGTAGCCCCATAAAAGTTAATTTTGTGCTAGTTTGCCTAAGGGGGGACCCAAATAGTTGCCTTTCTAGCTCAAAGTTTAGAGTTGTCAAATCTGGTAAACCCCTTGACCAACCCCCAATCCTTAGAAATCTTTCAGTCAAAGTCAGTACCATGAGAAATAGGGCTTTTCAGCTTCCCACCAGCAAGTTTTCCTATAAAAGTTTATAGCCGATATTAAAAAAACATCCTTTGTACTGAGTTTAGTATCTTTGAATATCTTGTTATTGCGTTCCTTCCAGATTACCTAGTAGAATATTGGAGGAATTTGGTTCCATAAGAGTTTTATTAGTGGGTGCTGTGAGGGTGACTACCATTCAAGTAGAATATCTTGGATGTCATGGTTTGAAACCCATGGGAGGTTCATTTTAGAGAAGATCTCCTATCAGATCCCGACTGCAAACTCACAGTGAAGCATGATATGGTTAGAGCTTTCCTCATATTTCTTGCATAGGCAACATCTGTTAACAAGGTTAAACCCTTATTTAACAATATTGTTAAGCATGAGGATTTTCCCATGGAGAATTGTCCACCAGAAAAAGTTGACTTAAGGGATTAATTGTGGCTGCCAAACCTTCCTTGAAAAAGAAATATCAGCATTGTCATTGATAAGCATACCATATGCCAATTCGATAGAGAACCCGTCATGTTGAGTGTGTCTTAAAAGAAATCTATCAGGTCGGTCTATTATAGGGACACAGACTGAAAGTAGCAGGTCATTGAGTTTAGTTGCAAGGGTAGTCAGGTTCGGTCTACTCTAAAGATGAGGGAGTAGGTCAATCCACTTAGCATTAGAGATAAAGTTGGAAACCAACGGCCAAACACCAAGGGTCAAAATGTTCCTCAGCTAAGAGAAATGAGAATTCCCAAGGATGGTGTCAGGCAACCACGGGTCATCCTAGAATCTCATATCCAAACCATTACCCAGTGACCAGATGGCCCCCTTTTCTAATATCCTTCTGGATTTGAGGATACTATTGTAGATTTTGGAGTCCCTTAGGTGGCCTTGCACCATGAAGAGTTTACAAAAGTGACCTCCGTCCAGATACTTAGCTTCCATGATTCTACACCAATCAACATTCCCTATATCATGGTCCAAGCCACCTTAGAAAGTAGAGCTCTATTAAGGTTGCAAATTTTCCTTAACCCCAGGCTCCCCAGGGCTTTGGGGAGACAAAATTTATCCCAAGAGACCAACAAGAGGCATTTATTTTCCTCAGATCCTGACCAAAGGAAGGTATAATGGATTTTTTCAAGCTTGTCAGCCACGAAGCCAGAGATTTTAAAAATAGACAAAAAGTAAACAGGAATTCCCTTAAGGGAGGTAGCAAGGACTTGAAGCTTACCCACATTACTGAGGAGTTTACCTTTCTAGCCTGCCAATTTCCTTTGGGTTCATTCTAGGATAGAATTCCATAATTGGTTCTTCACATATTTGACAGTCAATAGGAGGCCAAGATAAGTAGCAGGAAGTTTGTCAGCCTGGCATCCTAGAATCTTCATTATTTATTTCTATACCAGGTCCTCAGTGTTGAAGATGAACATACAAATTTTTTGATAGTTGATATGGTGTCCTGAAGTTGTAGCATAATTGTCTAGCAGCCACTTCCACATTTTAGCTTCCCTAACTAAGGAGTCCCCAAAGATCAAGGTGTCATCAACAAGTTGGTCTAGGATTGCAAGTTGCAAAGTAGTGGTCAGCTTAATCCCCATAATCACTCTAGAACATGTCATCTCAATCATATTACGACCAAGAACATCAACAAGGAGGATAAAGAGGTAAGGAGATAGGGGGTCCCCTTGGTAGAGCCCTTTACCTAGGTAAAATTTAGCCCAAGGTTTACCATTAGATAAAACTAAGAATCTCACAATTTCCAAGCAACACTTAATGAGGTCAGTAAATTGCTTCAAGAAACTAAAAGAAGATAGGACTTTGTAGAGAAAATTCCAATGGACATTGTCATATTCTTTAGAAACAGCCAGCTTGAGGGCCATCCCAGTGACCTTGCTATGGTCTATGGAGTGAATGATTTCATGAGTGGTGATGGCAACATTCATAATTTTCTGACCAGGGACAAATCCTTTCTAATTGGGGCTGATGATTTTGTTGAGCAGGGGTTTGACTTGATTAACCATAATTTTGGAGAAGACCTTATGCAGAGTATTGTAGAGGCTAACAAGTCTAAAGTCCTCCATGATTTTTGGCTCCGCACATTTGGGGGCCAAAATAATATATGTGTCATTAAGTTTCTTTAGGAATTTTTACTTCTGATGAAATCTCGTGCAGCATGAATTACATCATTACAAACAATATCCCATTACTCTTCGAAGTGTTATGCCCTACATACCCATCCCTACATTTTGTATGAAAAATGTTGGGTCCCCCTTTTTCACTTTTTATTTTTACTTGGTTTCTTTTTTCCTTTGTTTTCCTCTAGGGTTTGCTTCCGTGAGGGTTTTTTTCTTTTTCTTTTTGTGTTCTTTTGCCTTTGGAACCCGACCCCAGAGTGTATTTGTCTTTTGGAGTTGGCCAGATATTGAACTCTAGGAATCTCTATCATCACGTCTTCTTTTGCTGGAGCATATGCTTACATGGAATCCCTTGGCCCAAAGTACAGAGGTTTGCCTTTTATGGAGTTTGCGAAGGAAAGTAGGATGTTTTACCCTAGGGGTATAAATTGAATTTACCAGTCACTTTCACATTTACCATGATCAAAACACTCAGAGTGATTATAGTGATTCAAAGGCGATTAAGGATATTCAACAGTGTCTAAGCATGATTTTCTCTCAGTGATTAGCAGTGTTTAACAGAGATTATTCATTGTGAATTTGTGGCCATTCAGGACTGGTTAGTTTCAGAGCACCTCCCATGCTTGTTTCATCCACATTTCTCTGTGTTTTCAAGTAGGTCCTTTAGCTCTCCTTTCTATTTTTGTTCTTCTATTTTTTGCTTTGTTTGTTTGTGTTCATTCTGGTTTTGTTTTTTTCACGTCTTTGTGCATTTTATTTTCTGTTTCTTATTTTGGCTTTCGTTGTCACCTTGTATTGGTGGGATGGCTCTGCTAGAGGGTTGTTTTCCCTCTGTGTAGTTGTAAGTTAGTGTAAATGATTGTATATTTTGTACATTGTGTAATTTTTTGTATATAGTTGTATATAGGTTCATTTTTTGGTCGGCGTAAGATTTGTGCTTCGGTCCTCATGCCACTTCTTCCCTCTATAAATTTGTATATCTCATGTATATCCTTCCTAGTCTGCATCAAGCTCACCATGCCCTTTCATGTTTTCCCCAATTTGTTAAGCTTGCCCTCTCGGCCAAATAGCACCTGGTTCAAACTTGGCATGGTAGTTTTCTGTCTCCTTTGACATGTCAATCTTAAATGGTGGGTTATGTTTTCCACACGTGGGAATTCAAAACTAGCCCAAGTAGTGTTCAATTCCCCATGTGTTCAGACTATTGTCGGCCTTAATGTCATTACACCCATTACTGCATGGCCATGTGACGGTCCCATGTTAGCCTAGTACAGCTAAATTTTGGTCATGTCATGCAAGGGTTAGATTTCTAGACTGCGGGTCCCAAGTCTTCCTTTGATCCTTATTTCATTTTGTCATGTGAGTTAGAATCCTTAGGTGTTCTGAAGGCCCGAGTAGGGGTCAGATTCGTAAATCATTTTATTACATATATCTTTTTCAAGGTTTGACATGAACTAACATCCTTTCAGAAATAAAATGCAAAGCAGTGGTGAAAATCTCCAAGATCTAGAATATTATCATGTTTTATATACATACTAATGGTCATCCTATTTTGTAGGTTTCCACAATTAAAATTATCAATCATGTCGGAGGCATCAACATCTTCTCCACCTGAGAGTCCAGAACTCCCTACTACTGCTGTGACTAGGGAAGCTGTCCGTACAAAGGTTGAGTAGGCCTTAGAAAAACTCCCATTAAAAATAAATTATCTAAAGGAGGGCACCATTCTAGGATGGAAGGTCAATTCCAAGTTGTAGTTAATCACCGACACCAGTGTCAGAATGTGGGATGAAATGCAGGCCTTAGTAAAGATGATGTTCATTCAACACATGACCAGAGATTTATTGGCCCTTAATGTGGTCTCCTCTAGGATCCTCAAGGCCACCTACTTTCCTTTCTCTATGCAAGCTCTGGAGCTCATTCTAACCCTGACAGAACACTACAACATAGCCATCTGGGCTGTCATGCTCATCGCCCCAGTTCTGACAGGCTACCCAACGCTTATGGTGTCTTTGGATGCTGTGACTTTTGCTGTGGGGCTTGGGATCCCTTAATTTGATGATGTAGTCATTCTCATCAATCTCTAGCCTTGGAGGAATTTTAGAATCTTTTACATATGGCCCGACAATATCTCAGTAACAACTGGCTTAAGGTGCCAAAGAAGGACTTCAAAAAGATGAATCTAGAGATCCCCTAGATAGAATTTAAAGAGGGCATACAGATGGGGATCATCACTCTATGTAGGGTCTTTAGAGAATTCCATGCCCAAGAATTTTTGGCATGGATGTATTATTTCTTGCTCGACATCACCTCTGGTGGGTAGAGTTTCAATTGGGCCACCATAATCGCCAATCATGTAGACTCCTAGGTTGTCAAGGTCACGCGGTCCCCCAAATTTTATATGACTTCTTACATCTTGTGGGAATTGGTACAACAACACCCTATCACCTAGGGATTACTTATAGTTAGTGAGCTTGGGACTAGAAAATGCCAGGATGCTCAATGGGATTATTTCCCACAGATCCAATGGAAGGCTAGTTTCCTCAGCTTTTGCCGAGTAAATTGTGCATTCATTTACTAAAACCTTCTTACACCCACTCAGGAAGCTGGATACCAGTTATCAAAGGAGGCAATGACCCTGGTCAATACTTATAGCCACTATTACATTCAATATCAACATCACATGAATATTCAGGTGACTGTCTTCTCTGGGAAACCCTACATATTACCCAAAAATTATGGGGATAGGATAATTCTTTTGGAATACTACAGACAGATTCTGGAGGTGCACGCCCTCTTCTAATTGAAGAAGGTTACCAACATTCCATTCCCAATCACTTGTGGAAACTATACCTACAGCCTTGCACCAATAAAGGAGGCCGACAACGAACTCAAGAGTTTAGGGGTGGCAGAATTCTATTTGGAGTGGAAGAATTTTGTTCCGCTAGACAAGGTAGCAATGGCACTTCTTCAGGAAGCCCCCCAAATGAGCTTCACTTAGAATATTTATGAGAAGATTGTGAGGACTATTTTGAATTCTGGAACTGACATTTTATCTGAATGACAGAAGGCATGATGAAGCGCCTTAAGCTTTGAAAGCTCCCTAATGAGTTTTTAGACACTGGGTCCACAGAAGACCCACAATACAAAGAGAAGGGAGTAGACAAAATGGCTCTCCCTTTGGTGAACTGGGATGCACTAGAAGGCCCCATGATAGAGGACATCACCAATAATGTAATTAAACATAGTCATGTGTATTTTCATAAGGTGTGCCCAAAAAGAACACAAAAAGTTGGCTCATTTCTACGAGGATCAGCTTCTGGGGCCAGAACCTCCTCGCGGGGCAATGATAGAGGAAGGAGAAAAATGGGGATCTGTCTCAAGTCTCATCCACAGTTCCCATAATGGAACAACTATAGAAAACCCTGACAGCATCCTAGCAAATGAAAGAGATGTTAATCACCCAGTTGGCCACCCCATTTATTATGGCCGAACTAGCCTGCCCTTCTAATTCTCCTTCACTTGCATAATTAATGGTCCGAGTAACATGGACTAGAGTGGAGGAAGAGCATGCAGCTATGTTAGATGTTGGGCCCCCATTGGTAACCAAGAGGAAGAAGAAAAGAATGGCTAATCCTCAGCCAAGGGCAGAACTAGAACTTGGGATGCCTGACATCCCCAAAGTATAGATTGTTTCCTTAGACTACCCAGAGCCAGACAATCAGCCCGAAGATCCCCCAGAGACCTCCCCTCTGCACGATGACTTTGATGATATATTTGTGATGGAAGAACTTGTAAATTTGTAGGGGGATATCAAGAAAGTGGTGAAAGAAATCACCGTCAAGGAGGAAGTGACTATCCCCGCTGAAGGGGAGATCTCAGAGAAAGAAGCTTCCATAGAGAAGGAAGTCCAGGTAGAAGGGGAAAAGAAAGAAGAAAAGATAAACATCTCTAAGTAGGAGGAGATATAGGTTACAAAGACCAACACTGTAGAGGAGAGGCAAGTATAGACTGAGAAGTCGACATCAACTGAGGGAACCAAACCTACGAGAACAACCATAACCTCAACTGCCATAATCCAGACACCTCCTCCTACCCCGAAGAAGGTAACATTTAGTGAGGTGATCTCAATGGCCCAACTAGTAAATATTGGCCAGACACCTCCACCACCTCCATAAAATGCACCAACGGAGGAAGATATTTTAGTGGGTGGTGCTGAAGGAGAACAACAAAAACAACAACAGTAGCAAGATGAGGGGAAGAACCCTAGAAATACAGATGTTTAATTCAATGGTTCAAAAGAATGGACACTAAGGTAGAAGATACTAATGCCACTAAGGTGGATGATGTAGGTGGTCCGGAGGATATAAGGAAAGAGTTTGAAGATACTCAAGACACTAGGGATGTACAATAGAACCCAGAGGGGGTTCACAAGATCAAACATTGGCAGCAAGGCCACCCCCACCACCAGAATCATTGGTGGATTATAAAAAGTGGAAGGCCCCTATAGAAACAAAGGCACATCTCTCCCTGGCTGAGATGATGGCATAGGTGCAGGGAGCCCTAAAATAGAAGAAGGCTCAAACTCTTCTTCCATTCAGACTGGTCTGGGAGGAGATACAGTTATGGTGATTGCAACACCTCCCCGAAAGATAGATGCGGTAGCAGAGCCAAAGATTATACAGTCATGGAAGTTCCTCTGGGGAGGAGAGACAAATAGGGCAAATTGGACCTATTAAAAGAGGCCAGTCAAGCGATAGAGGTCCGTTATGACTAGCAAGCCCAAAATCTCAAGGAAGAGAGAGAGAGAAGAATGCAAATATCCTCGTACTTTTGATGGAGTTGGCGCAACCCATCACTGCTATTCATCTAGAAACTTCCACATCCAGAGCACCACTCCCACAAGGTGACATAGATGCACTAAGAGGTATCAAGAAGAAGGTGTAGGTAGTTGATGACTAGGTAATTGAATAGGTAGGGAATGCCCGACATTTCTTAGTGGCTACACTCCTAGACCTGTATGCAGTTGACAGTGTTTTGAATCAGGCCAAGAATACCATTTATGTCTGGGAGGTAGAAACCAATAAATATGAAGCCTGGATAGGTGAGCTAGGAGAACTCATGAGTCTCAGGGAAGAAATCATTACCGAGGCTAGAATTTTGGGAGAGGATTCCTTTGACTTTGTCCAGACCCAGCACTCAAGACTTGATCTTAGATTGGAGATAGGCAAGCAACTAGTAGGGGCCCTACAGGATAAAGTTCTAGAAGTAGAATATTCTTTAAATATATATAAGGCATTCATTTCAAGGATTTCGTGAGTCGATCCCTTTAGTACTAAAATATGTACTCCAGAGGAATATGTCATGGGAAAATTTGATGAGCTAATGGAGTCTCGATACCAGTCCCCAGAGGGAATGGATAGAGCAAAGATGTCATGTATATCCCTCATGGTGCTTTTTGATGTGTGTTTTGTGACCCACCAAATAGTAGAACAAAAAACTGAGGTATCTTATCCTCTCTTGATCAAAGTTCTGTATATGCTAAGATTGTGAGAAGATCATATACGTCACTCCAAGATTCCTTTTCTATGTCAGGTCATGACCATGGATAAGCTTGGTGGTAAATGTGATTTGCTGAATATCACAAGGGGCCTTACATTTTCAGTCTTGAAAGATTTGCAATGAAACACTTTTTTTGGAATTTTTAGAATATGCGAAAAGAAAAAGGAAGTAGGGTTCAAAAATTTTAATCTACTCCTAAGGGAATTGATAGCAATAGTCAATACTTTAGTGGAAAAATTCTAAATAACCAGGTTTCACTTTGCCAAGTTATACTAAAACTACATGAGAACCGGTGCAATCTTCAAGGTTTATTTAGAGGATTTTCATACCACAATAGACACCATCATGAAGAATAATGTACATGAATGATAGAAGTTAAGCATATGCATGAATGAGGTTCAGGCTAACTTTGCACAATGATTTAAAATCAGTAAAATGTCAAAAGTATGAACCAAAGGAACTCATCAAAACACCATCATATTTATCATTGCAATCACAACACTTCATCTAACATTATCCAACTAATCTAAACTAAATGATGGAACTATGAAACCAAGAAAGAACTAAAACACATCAAGTATTCACCATGAAACCAACAATGAAAAATTTATTGTCTCAGTAGCTCTTTAGCAACAATCTCAAAATTTGCTCCTTACAAATGAGAAGTGAGGCCTTTATATAGCTCCTCAAATACAATGAGTGGCCCGGATAAAAAATAACTAATAGCCTAGATCATGCCACCTCAACCCTAATTAGGGTTAGGGAAAAGAATAAGGAATCTACCTTAATACAAAAGGAATCCACCACCATAGTAGGCAATAAGTACCTATCATGCATGCATACTCAAAAAGAAACTGGGTGTAATAAATGACCACTAAGTGTGCCCACTATGCATTAAATGCATCTCCACCATGGAATCTACCTTTTACCACTCTTCTTGAATCCCTAGAATCTTCCCAATACTGCTTCTAACTCATCTAAACTGGCGCTTGGTGCTAATTCCTACTTGAATTCCAAATCTATCATAGCTCATTCAGCTTTTTTCAAGTTGTCCTCCCATTCTGGCAACAAATCATGAGCAATGTGCATATCATGCGAGAAGGTGGAAAAGTTCTCTAAATCCTCCCTGGTGAAAAAACTCAATCAAAATAATTCCTCCCATTTACTCTTCAGGTTGTCTATAGTTATCTCCTTTTCATACAACCTTTTTGATACCAGTGGTGTGATAGTGTTGGAGATTTCATGTTTGACGTTCTCATCTATTCCCTTCAATCAAGAAGATTCCTCAATGAAATGTCCAAACATTTCCTTGGCCATGAGCACTACTCCATACCATCGGGTAAATTCATATGCTTCTCCTTCTTTAACGATCCCATGGTCAACTAGCGTCTGCCTAGGTATCTCCATCAACTCCTGCAATTCCACATTCATTTCTTCCTGGTAGATATGCTCATCCTCCCATGATTCCTCCATGCACTGAATTTGGGAAAGGATGGCCAATGTTCTATTTTAAACTTGTACCAAGTCCTCAGCATGCTTGTGGGCTTCATTTTGGATGCCTTTGATCCAAGCCTCTACCCCTTGAGAATTTCTCCTAATTCTATCTATACTCTCTATCGCCTCAGTTGGAACAACCGGTAGAGGGACAAAATATGGACCTTCTTCCCTTATTGGTTGAGGTATACTTCTGATGTAGTCGCATGATTCTCTAATCTCTCCTTTTTGCCTCTGATACTTCTCTTCTAATGTCCTCATCTTATTATTGACCACCTATGTAGAATCATCAATTTCCTCCAATACCTACTCTCGGGAGGCATGACCTAAGTCAAACTTGGCCACGTTAAATTCATTAGGAGTGATTTGATCCTTTGCTTTGTCCACAGCTGATGTTGCAAGATGAAGTGTTTTGGACCCAGACTCATCTCTGACAATCTTCGCAAACCTCTTAGCCTTTCCTTTCTCATGTGATTGGTTGACCCTGTTCACAATTTCTTGCAATTTGAAAGCCGGGTCAACATCCTTTTCCTGACTTCTTTGGAGCCTCTTCCTCACCCATTCTAGAATGGTGGCTCCTTGATCCTTCTGAACTACCATCCATTTCTATTCCTGCATCACTCTTGTATCAATTTCCTGAGCTCTAGGAATTTTTGTCGTCACCTCTAGAGCTAGTGTCTCTATCACGAGAATCTCATCTTCGGCCATGGGAATCTCTTCCTCTATTATCCTTCTGAAGAAAACACCAAGAATTTCCTCAGTGGTAACATCATGTTTACTACTTTTTTTCTTGTGCAAGCCCCTCATTGGCATTAATGCTTGAAATCTGTCCTTAACTGACCTCATCACATGTTTCTCTCCTTGCTCAGTTCTCCCCCTACTTGCTTCTACTTCTTTTCTGGAAAGGGTGCCTATCTCCTACACACTTGGAGTTTGGCTAGGCAAGGATGTCATATCCTCAACTCTAGGTCTCTTCTATGGTGGCTCTTCAATATGGAGATCCAACCTCCTCTTTGTGTGTGTTTCCTAAGCAATACTCCTTTCTATTCTGTGCTATGCACTCCCTGACATAGTCTCTCCTTCTTCAATCGTTTCCCCTGATATTTGCTTTGGTCTTTCATCTCGTAGTGGTTGATGCCCTAATAACTCATAGGTCTAGTCCTCCTTATGTACACTCATTCTAGCAAGTTGTCACTCAATCCACTACCTTGTGAAGTCCAGGACTAGTTTTGACAAAACATCAAGATCTGAAATCTCCTTTCTTTGCAAGTCATAGGGATGAGTAACCCTTTCCTTTTCTAGATTATACCCTTTCTAAAGCACATCTGGATCTTCCTTCATCTGGTCAGGTATGTGAAATATTTTTTGGGCTCTAATGATGTTCAAGGGAAGTCTGGAGCGCATCCTTTTCCTAATCTTATTTTCATATGTAGTATTGGCCCAAAAATCTTCAAGGTGCGTCCTATGCTGATACCTTGCTCCTGACATCAACTTGATTTTATTATAGGGATCAAAATATAGTTTTCCTAAGTAGAATGGCAGATGGAAGAAATGTAACTCATCCTAGAATCTCTCAGCCACTTTTAGACACGGGCACATTTCAACTTTATCTTCTCCTATAGAAATCAGGAAATCTAATCCCAACTTCTTCTTTCCTTTCTGAATCTTGTCGTACAATGTCAATTTCTTAGTATGTTCCAACAGGACCATCTTTTCAATTGGATATCTTGGAAGCTTGTATAGTTGTGCTGAGAATCCTTGCACTCTGATGTAGGAGAAAGTGGGAAACTGAATAAACTAGGATCCATATTCCTCAACTAACTTCATTGCTCCGTCAGATAATCTCATGTGTAACTTCTTCTATGAATTCCTCACAATTCACATTATGAAGGCATCATTGACCCATACATAATCATCTATGGCCTATAAATGCAATTGAGGGTAACACTCGTGGACTTTCAGCCGTGAAGTGCCACTTCTGATTGCTCCCTTACACCGCAATCCCTCATATCTCGTATTCCATGTCAACATGTATATGACATAAGAGTTCATATAAAAATTTTGTGATTGCTCCAAGTTTTCCAACTGTTCACTGAGGTTGTCATTGATCATTCCAGCCCAGTCCATGTGATTGTGCTCTTCAACTACTTGCTCGACAAAGTACCACATCCATGACTCAAACAAATAGGAGTGCGGCATGCCGAAGATTCTACTCGGCATCATGATCAAGTCATTGTATTCCCTATTGAAATCCAACCAAATCAACTCCTTCAGCAATTTTGAATGATGGGATCTATTCTTTCTCAACCACTTATCATTTATGATATTTTCATAGTATTGAATTCCTACAGAAAAAACTCTATGTGCCTGCTCCTTCATCTTCAATACCAATTTCTGGGAAGAAGGGATTCTAAATACCTCCGTGATTGTGGGTGGAGAAAGGTTTGCAATGATGGTTCCATCAGAATCTTTTAGTGTTCTATCTCCTGAATTGAAGTGTCTGGCGCATTCTACGATCAGCTCAGAATGTTGAAAAGATGGAGCAAAGCCAGCAGCAGCCACAATTTCACTCTTCACAATTCAGGTGGCCAAATTGGTCATATGATTATCTTTATACCTGAACATCCTTCTATAAACTCTGTCATGTCTAGGCCACTGAGGCTAGTGTCTCCAATCTCTGCCCATTTTGAAACAATCTTGGATTCTAGGAAAAAACTCCTATGTTTGTTCTTTATCAATTGCTTTCTTGTCATGCTCGTTGCTCTTGGTTCCACCATTCCTACAAAAAAAAAATCGAAACAAACATAAGAATCGCAAAGGAGAATGAAAAATAAGACCAAATTCTTAAGAAGGAGGAAATTCTGAAAATCTGACAAATTCTTCATCTTTTCTTTCAGAGGTCAAATTTCTCTCTTCTCCATGAAATCATGTTTCTCCACCAACTTACTGGGAAAATTCCTCTAAAACTTTTAATCTTGAATCCTTCACGACTTTTGAAAATAATGAATTTCCTCCTGCTTGGAAATTTTCTTTCTCCTCAAGAGTCTTGTTCAACTTTCAAGAAAAACTTCACTCCAATCCTCTTGATTCTTCAGAATCTCTCATACACCTATTTTCTCAAACTTTTTGTAATGACAATATGAGAGAGAGTCTTCATATATAGACTAAAACCTTGAAAAGCTGCTTTAAAAACTGGGAGGTAATTTTAGTAAACTACCAATTTAGGCAAAGATTCTTTCCCGTAAATTCCACTTATCCCTACTTTCTCCATTTTTTAAAAAACTTCCAATCTGAGCACTTTACTTCATGATGAAGTTTCCATTTTATCCATCCTTTTGTTTTTTTTTTTATTTTAAATATTGAAAAAGAATAAATTTCAATATTCAATCTTTTAAAACCAATTCAAAAAAGTGATCCAATCCCACTTTTAATATTCCAAATTTCATAATTAACTTGTCACTTTTTTATTAATAATTATATATATATATTTAATTAATAACTTCTCATCTTTATTTCTTTTTGATTTTTGAAGGTTTTTCAATTAAATATTAAATAAGAATTTAATAATTAATTAATATTCAAATTTAAATAAAAAAAGGCCTTCTGTTTCCAATTTCCTACTTTTTTGAAATCTTGAGCCTCTTCCAAATTTCCAATTTTTTGAGAGTTTTCACAATTTCTACTTTTTCAACTTTCCAGCTTTTTCAATGAGTTTGGGATTTTTCAAGATTTATTCTGATTTCTCAGATTTTCAAGTTTTGTCATTTTCCAAAATTTTCCAAAATTTTGGATTTTTTCACTTTTCGATAAAATTTCCAAGATTTCAATTTTTTAACTCTTCGAAAATTTCTGATTTCAAGGAATTTTCAATCTTTCTCAAAAAATTCCAAATTTTTTATTTTTCACGAGTTTGGAATTTTCAAGATTTTCCAGATTTCTCCATTTTTCTGAAATTCTGAAATTTTTCAAAATTTTCTTTGATTATTTTTTTTGGAAATTTTCAAGATTTTGAGATTTCTAAAATTTTCATCTTTTCGCAATTTTGGATTTTTTGACAAAATTTCCAAGATTTCATTTTCCAGAATTTCAAAATTTGGAATTTTCCAAATCTTCCAATTCCCACGACCTTGTAAATTTTCACATTTTCAAATTTTGGATTTTTTGGAATTTTCAAAGATTATTAATTAAATATAAAATCTAATATTAAACAAATCTCGACTCAAACTTCTCGATTTTGTCATCGCAATCCGAGTTTCAAATTTCATCTATCATTTAAATTAATTTTATTCTTCGTAATTTCTCTCTCGACCTCTCATCATCACCCTTCTTCAATTACTTTTTGAATATGTCCATGTGTATAGACCATAGAAAGAGTGTTTTAAATTCTGGATGTTTCTTGAACTTTAATGAAATAACATCGTCAAGTGCCCATTCACAAAAGCAGTGGATTTTTTCTTGTTTTAAACATCCCTCGACTTTCGTGGAATTGCGCTCTTTCCTCCTCTAGCGCAACTTTGGAGTGGTAGAGGATTTTTTTCTAGTGCATTGACTATCCCCCAATTGTGTTGAAATGTGCTCCAACATCTTTGGAGGTGGGGTTTTGTATCGGTGAAGGATTTTCAAAATTTCCTTCACATCCTTCAATCCTCAACTGCGTTGCAAACATACTGCTTCTTTCTCGTGAGTGACATAATTGCTTGGTCTTGGATTTTTTGTTGGCGGGGATTCCACTACTTTCATGAAACTGTGTTTGGGCACACTTTGGGTGCAATGAAGGATTCTCTTTCCTTGTTGACCATCCTCAACCTCCATTGAACTGTGCTCCAATGATTCCAGGGAAAGATTGGTGAGTAGCCATGAATTTTCTTGTTTTTTAAACTCTCCATGACTTCCATAGAATTGCGTTGGGACAACCAATTTGGATAGTTGGCTATGCATGTAATGAGATACACTCAGAACGCATGAAAGTGGAGGAAGAACATGATTGATCTCCTTGGACACATAAAAAAGGAGTTTATACATGTCATTTACACCTCCCATGAATTCCCCTCAACACTGCGATTTATTTAAATGTCGCCTTTGACAGAGGGTCCTTGACATTTGCAAGAAAGGGTGATATCCTCTTTCAACACTATGCTCAACTTGTGACTCACTTGAACATATTCTTCTTCCTTGAACATGATGAGATCGATTTGGGGGGGGCATCATGAGTCTTTATCTCTTTTAACCATACTCTTCACCCACTCCATTTAGTACTCAAGGTGCCTCACAGACTAGTCATTCTCAATTTTCTCTGTGACTATCGTGCTTGAAGTGCTTATCAAATATACCGGCAGACTGCTCCAAGTGAGCAATTTTTCTATAGAATTGTGTTCAGCATTTGAATGATATGTTTGAACTATCCTTGATACCCCTACGCAACCACATCTTGCGATACTAGAGGGTTCAACTTTGCTGGCAATCTCATTTTTAATGGAGGAATTTTGTTTAAAATGTCTCATCTTTCTTTCATACTTCCTTGTCTTAACACTTCTAGGCATCATAGGAAAGTATCATGGCAATTTTAAAACATTTCCCATCAAACACGTGCACAAACTCCCACCTTGGGATGATTCAAGGGTCTCACATGCTTTTAGGACTTTGTATCTTATTTCATGACCGTCGGCTCCTACTTCAAGCAGATTGTCATGAGACTTTGCATTTCATTTTGCAATCCCCATTTTATGCCTATGAATGCTTTAAGCTTCGTCGATCCTCCTGTTTGTTTCTAGGTGCATCCTGTGGAGATATATTTCTCTCTTAGACACATTTAAGTTTCTCCTTGCAACTCTGCATTTTGTCTCTCCCTGACAAAAGGTGTTTCTCACTCTTGCATGTTTTGGAGTCTGTCAATGGTAATTGCACCGCAGAGTTACTCCCAGTCAATGGAAGGTGCACTATGTGGGCCAGCTATGGATTCTAATAATTAAAATTTCTCTTGCCCATGTATTCCACATTTTGCATGTTTCGAGTTCCATGATGGTCCATTTTTTGATAAGTGTTCTTTCATTGCTTTAATCACTCGAGTCAATTTTGGGGATTTTGAACATGTTTTAAGATTGTTTGAGCATTCCTAATGTTTCCCATTGAAATCCTTCATTCCTTTAACCATTCTTTCATTTTTCTTTCACCCTTTCACCCTTTGAGTGTTTCAATCTTTAGTGACCTTCATGCTTATTTCTAGGGGCTTCTTCCTATCTTGTCACTCTGTAAACCACCTTTAGATCCTTCTCACATGTCTTCTTCATGCTTGTCATGTGGGTTTCGTAAAGAATTTCCTTCAAAATAATAATATATCCAAATCAAACAACAACTCAGAATTGAAACTATCTTTCATCGAGGACTAGGTCAAAACTTGCCAATTCTCAAAAAGAGCCATGAGGAACTAAAAGAGACCAAAACTAAGAGCTACTGAAACAACAAAATCAAAAAAGGGGAAAACAAGCGAAAAGATAGGGGGTCCCATCTTTAATGGGTGATGTGTGATTAGGTCACAACATATGGCGACTCCATAGGTGAAATGTTGAAAACATTTCAAGGATAAAAATTTAATCCAAACTCAGAATCTTTGGTTAATCAATATTATGTCATCATGAAGAAATAAAATGAAATCGAAAGGGGAGGAGAATCATATATTGGATCAAGACACCCTCAGTCTGTAATTTTCCATGTGTGTGCAAATGCATTAATTCCCGCTCAATAAGACCACTCAGAAAATTCAAGATTAGTCATGACAAGTTATACATTCCTCTTGACTCCAAAAGCATCCTAGACATTGCCTCGTTGCCAGTCAGGCGTCCATAGCCCCGATGAGGTTGTCATTGTAATCCCACAAATATTGCTTTACTTCTAGTGAATTATTTTTTTGAACACCTGTAGAGATGTCTATGTATCCCCAAAGCCAATGATTTGATATTTTACCTCAATTTTCTCTTCTTTTATCTTTCTTTTGATATTTCATTTCTTTCCTTTTTCTTGGCTCGTGAGAAGTGAAGCCCACTATGGGTTAGATAATTACAGTGGTGCTGAAGCAAGATTTTAAAATTTTTGTGAGTCATAACCTCTCTCAAAGAATCTTCAATGTCTCAGAGAAATTGGTTAGGTTCAAGATATATAACAACCTAAAAGTTCAAATATCAAGATACAATATATGATTAAGCTTTCGAGTTAAGTTCACATTCCACCCCATGATAAACATAAGATAGACAACCTCAGTTTCTAAGGATCTTCATAAACAGTTATCGAAGAAATGAAATAAACAAGACTTAGTGGGACCTTCAGATGAAGTTTGGGAAACACACAACGCCTTCTTGCAAATGAGAACTCTGAACCTTTAGGTTGCTTGGCAAAACCAAAAATAGAAACCAAAACAAGGGAAGGAAAACCAAAACCACCTGAGCAAGAAAACTCAGGGGAAACAAACCCTAAACTAACAAAGCAAAGCAACCTAAAATATGAGAAAGCCAAAATCCCATAGAGGGAAGAAAACCAATAGGAAAGAATGACAGGGGAAACACACCAAACCCCCCTGTTAGAGTAATAGCATATCGAGGTTACTAATTTAAATCATTATGATCTAATTAGTAACTTCCCTATTCACTCTAGTTGCTTAAGCTAATCTTAGGTAGTTTCTATTTCTGAGTTAGTTTCCCTT
>MU228311.1:306450-378667 GCA_018584345.1 Thuja plicata
TTCTTGCTCTATTCTTTTGCTTTATATTTTGGGTACCTGATCAGGCCTTGTTGCCGGGACCCTTCTTTCCTGCTTTCTGCAGTAGTTTCCTAGGTTTGGCTTCTCCCTAAGCTTATCTTAAGGGGGGTGTTAGAGTAATATCATATCGAGGTTACTAATTTAAATCATTATGATCTAATTAGTAACTTTCCTATTCACTCTAGTTGCTTAAGCTAATCTTAGGTAGTTTCTATTTCTGAGTTAGTTTCCCTTTTTAGGGTTTCAGCATCCTTTATAAGGATTGTCCGCTTTGTAATTCATAAGGAGTTTAGTTTGTAATCTTTATTGTGTTAATAGAAATTATTTCTGTCACAATGGATTTGGGTTCTCTTTCATTCTGGCCGCCATAGCTTTCTGATTCTGTCTTCTCTCTTCTGTCTTCTTCTTCTGTGTAATGGTCTTGCATGCAGGTGATCTTGGTTGCATTGCGTATCAGCAATCTCAACACCCCCCACCCCCCTAAACTACAAAAGCAAACATAATAGGAAAGTAGAAAAATGAGGAAACCAAAATGAAGAGCACAAGGGAAACCTAGACTAGCTATGTACAAGGCTTCTGGAAGGAAACCTAGGGTCGGAAATAATACTTGAGGAATTGTCCATTGATAGGAAACAAGACTTACTCTCCTATAGAAGCCTTCAACTTAAATGCATTATCTCCAAGTATTTTAGAAATTTGATAAGGCCCCTTCCACAAATTGTTGAACTTATCATGATCACCTCTCTTCTCATGGACCTTTTCCCAACGAAGAACCAAATCTGAAATCCGAAACTCCTTGAATTTAGCCATTCTATCAAACCATATTTTGACTACTCCTTGATGCTTTGTGAAATTTTCCAGTGCTTTATCTCTTCTCTCTTCTAAATGAAGTAATTGAGTCAGACACATCTGCACTCTATATTCTCCTTCCATGTACTCTTGTATAAATTTTAATGTCGGGATCCTTAACTGAATTCGAAAGACTGGATCCTTTCCATAAACCAATTGATAGGGAGATGTCCCTATAGATCTCTTAATTCTGATTCTGTCCACCTAAAGGATGAATCTTAATTCTATGTTCCAATCCTTCAGATTCTTGTCTAGTAACTTCTTGATGGCGCTCAGCAAATTCTTATTCATTGATTTGGCCAATCTATTTCTTTGTGGATAGTAGTTTGATGAAAAATTTAATGTTATCCCATAGTCAAATGCCCAGTTAGAAAACTTCAAAGATGTAAAACCAGAACCATTGTTGCACACCAAGGCGTGTGGATATCCAAACCTAGTGATGATGTTCTCTTCAAGGAACTTGATGACCACATCAGTCATGCACTATTTAAGAACTTGGGCCTCTGACCACCATGTGCAATAATCTGTAGTAGTTAGGCTATACTTGTGTTGTCCTCAAGAAGGCAGATTAATAGGGCCAATAAAATCTAACCCCCATTTAGCAAAATGTTTTACTTCAATAACAGGTTGTAATGGCATGGCAGGATTCCTTTCACGTACAATAACTACTTGACATGTGTGACAAATTTTCACATGTTCATGGCCATCCTTGAATAACATGGGACAATAATATCCCACCCTTGAGATTTGATGGGCTGTAGCCAAACTGCTTCAATGAATTGTCCCATGCTTACTGTGGAAGTGCTCAATAATTTGACCTAGTTCTTCCCTAGTGACACTTCTCAGATAGATTCCATCATGATTGTTCCCATACAAGATAGCTCCTTGAAGCATAAAATGTTGAATTTTCATTCTTAATGCTCTCTTTTGCACTAGATGTAAGTGTAAAGGGGTCTTATGATTCAACAAGTAGTAGAAAATGTCATCATACAATTCATTCGGAGACACTTCTAACACATACTTTTTTTACTAATCTGGGTCCATTCATAGTGATTGTTTGTGTTAGAGCTTGCCCACACACTAGTTTTTTTGGTTGTATTTCCATGTCGTACTTCTGAATTATGGCCATCCATTTTCCTCTTCTTTCTCCTTACTCATTTTGCATTAACAAGGTTTTTACTGTGGCATCAAGGACTATTGCGTACACTTTTCTTCTCAAAATGTAATGTCTTAATTTCTTTATCACCTTCACCAAAGCTTAAGCTTGTTTTTCAATGTTTGGGTATCTCAATTCTGCATCCTTCAGTAGGGAACTCGTGAATGCAATAGGATGCTCATCTTTCTCTTCTGATCTTTGAGTGAGGATAGTTGCACATGTGTGTTCTAAAGCAAAGGAATATATGTAGAATAGTTTGGTGTAATCTGGACTAACCAAGATATGAAAATACAAAATATCCTATTTGATTTCTTCAAATTCTCTCTTTGATGTTGATGTCCAATCTATTTTTGCACCCTTTTTAAACATACCATTCAGTGGCTTGACTATCTCGGTGAATCCGATAATGAACTTCCTAACAAAGTTCATTTTTGCAAAGAATGACTTCAATTCTTTCTGGCTAGCTGGTAGGCCAATCTTGGAGATGGCTTCAATGCACATAGGATCAATTGAGATTCTACATTCAAAGATCACATGACCTAATAGTTTTCCTTTGGTGACAACAAACATGCATTTCTTTGGATTTAATGATATCCCATATCTTCTACATCTTTGAAAAATTCTTTGCAAATTATTTATGTGATTTTATCTATGTTTGGAAAACATAGTGAGCTCATTCATGTATATAATGATGCATTTCCCAACCAGAGCTTTGAAGGTGTAGTCCATGGCCCTTTGAAAGGTGGCTCCAGCATTGATCAAACTGAAGGGAATTCTTATGTAAGCAAATGTGCCCCACTTTGTTGTAAATGCAGTTTTCAATCTATCTTCTTCCTCCACCATTACTTGGTTATACCCAAAATAGCCATCTAAAAATGACATCATCTAAGACCTGTTCACAACTTGTATTACTTCATCTAATGATTGCACCGGATAATTGTCTCTCTTTGAAGCTTTATTAAGATTTCAGAAATCCACGCATAATCTTATTTCTCCATTTTTCTTTCTAACAGGAACCAAGTTGGTGACCCATGTTGAGTGTCTTACAAGAAAGATAATCCTTGCTGAAAGTAGCTTCCTAACCTCTTGCTGGATTAATGGTCCCAACATCAGATTTATCAGCCTTTGTGTCTATCAGAATGGTTTACTACCTGGATTAAGTGGGATTGTATGTGTGATGAGGGATGTATCATATGTCTTTAGATCTTCATATCCCCATGCAATTACATCTAGGAATTCCTTCATCAAATTAAGGATGCCCTCTCACTCTTCTAAAGTATAGACTTTCCAAATAAAAACATTCTTGATAGCTTCCTCTATTTCTATATTTACCTTTTTTCATTCACCTCCATCAGATGTCTGGTACTTGAGGGCACACAGTCTGTCAGAATAAAAAATTCTTTCCAACTCTATCATTCCCTTAGGAATGGCATTTTTCCTTAAATTCATGATTTCATCGATTTCAAATTGGGCTTGTTGTTCTTCTCCTTCATCGATAACTTGTGCTTCAAATATCCTCAAACTCGTAAAAAAATTAAGGATATGCTTGTCATTTTCAAACACCTAGAAATTTGTAGCATTCTCAGGGACTGAGGGTACTGATGTTAGCTCAACTATGAATTTATTCACACATTCCATGGCTAATGGTTCCAACAAACTTGCAGATTGGGCAAGTGAGTTTGCTACCAGATTATTTACTCTACCTATCCTTTTAATGTTGAAAGTGTCAAAGATTTCAATTAAATCCCAAACTCTATTACGGTAGCAACCCAACATTTTGTCATGGCATGCATATTGCTTCAAAACTTGTGTGGCTAATATGTCTGAGTCTCTACGTGCATGAAGGATCCTAGTGCCCTTTTGGATAGCAATTAGTAATCCAATAACTAATGATTCATACTCAGTGACATTGTTTGTGCATGGGAACTACAATTTGTGTGTTGCTAAATAAGTTTTTCCATTCGGGCTGACCAGCTCAATGCCTGCTCCATTTCCTTTCTTCGACTTAGATCCATCAAATGATAATGTACATGCTTGATAATCATTTTGTGTGCAGGAGGATTCAGATCCTGGTTTGTCTACTTCTTCATCATGGTTTCCTTGGAAACTTTGGTTTTTATCTTCTCCAATTTCTTGTTGTTGTGGCCCCGTCACATGCGGTGAATTTTCAACATTGGCGATCTTGTCAATATTTCTAATCATTGACGCCTAGGGAACCATCTTTGACACTTGGGAAATTTCAGCTTTACACATTGTGCATGAAATTTCTAAGTGGAAAGCATTGTGAATTCTGCACCAATTGGGTAACAACAGGTTTTGGATGCAAGCATTTTTGCCCAATTCGACTTCTTGCTTCACACTCCTTAGGACAAAGTTTTTAAAAATTTGAAACATCCCATTATTTAAATTTGGCTTTGGATCATCGTCAAAAGGGCTTCAGTGATCTTGGGGATCACGTCTAGACACCCACCTTGATTATAACTTTGTAACGTCAAAATTTCTTGAGTTTTTGGCACATATGATCCCAAAGTTGTTTCCATGAATAAAACCTCATTATCTCCACCGTATTCAGTTATTAGAAGTCAGAGCCTAGGTGTACTTTCTATCTTTATCTAATTTTTGATTCCTCTCCATTGTAGACACATATGAGAAAATTCAGTAGATATGTATCCATTCAACTTCCTTTCCCAATCTCTTCTTAAAAGCATACCATATCCTTCTGGAATATCCACGATGGATATACCAATGTAGCTTTGGATTCATGGATCTGAAGAAAGTTGCATATGGATGTTATTCAATTATCCCACAACCTGGACTTCATTTTTATCTAGATGCATCACTTTCTTGTCTGTTTGCAATGTGATCAATCCTAGTTTTCTACATATTTCCAAGGGCATTACAATACTAGATGCACCAGAATCTATTAAGCTGTTATGTAACATTTTTCAAATATTCAAAATAACATGAGGAATAGGGTAGGCTCCTCTTTTCCTTGATATAAAATTATAGGCTTTTTCTCTCTTGGATTAAATTCTTCATTCTTTGTACTGTGTGAAGCATCATCTCTATTCTGATTCATTCTTTGTTCTTTTGGAGCATCTGTATTTCCATTTACCTCATTTCCCTTAGTTGTAGGGTCACTTTGTGATATGAATCCATCTAACATGACCCTTTGGTTATCAGGAAAATTTTATACCATTCTAATGATGCTTGGGGAAATTTGGTGTACATCAAATGCATCTGGTTGTACATCCTCAACAACATTGCTATTCTGCGCAAAACTGGACTGAGGATTATTGGGGTTGGTCCTAGGTGGATGTGAAACACCTTGGGAAATGTTCCTAGGAGCAACATCATTCAGACTTCCCAATAAGGTTTCTCTAACTTCTAGGATTTTCATCAATTCATATAATGGCAGACTAACTTTGATCTTCTTGAATTCTTCTAGCATGAAAGAGCTCGGCCTGTTCAATTCCTCCCTGGGAGGATTTTATTTTTGTCTCATTTCTCCATGATGAGCCATAGATTATGTAGTAAGTTTTCCTCTTTCATTTTGTGGAGCATTCATTGTTGTAATTTGCCTTCTTTCACCTTGTGAACTAGCCGATGGTCAATAATCTGGTGAGTCTCTTATAGGACTCAATATATTACTCGCACTGGGATGCAGAGGCATGGAAAATTTGTTTAGAGGAGTTGATGTTGTCATCGGTTCATGATTTCTATAATTCCTCTGATATTTTTTTAGACCTGCATTTCCAGAAGTCTATTGGAATGCCTGAACTTCACTCACTCCCTCCACTAGGACACTGTTGTATAATGGGGGAAGGAAAACCCATCCCTATGCAATGGTTCATTTAGGGATGCATGTGGAGGCTGATTTCCTAGTTGAACTTGATACATGGGTTCCTCCACAGGAGCATTGGCTGATGCTCAGCCAATGGGAATCTCTGATTATCCTGCACTGGCATGTAATCTTGCATATCAGGTGGAGGAAATGTGAAAACATCAAAGACCAGCACTTGATTGTACCTCAACAAGGGGATCAATTCATACACCGTAGGTGGAGGATTTTTAGGTGCAGTAGTGTTTCTTACTTCTCCTTTGAAAATGTTGGCAGTCCTCTGAAATTCTTCACATTGTAACTCGGAATGGTTATTTGTCTCATGTAATCGATACCATCAAGACAATATTGCTTTGGCTAGGAAAATGTTATCTATTGGTCGTCTTTCAGTAGCTAGTGGATTGTCTAATGGTGAGGGTACACCACCATTAATTGGATTTGTGTTCCATGATCTTCTCTAGTGTTCCTGGTTGTTATTACGATACCTAGAATTTTTCTCTTGATAATTTTGATTATTGTTTTGATATCCTAAATGATTATCATGGTATCCCTGATTATATCCTTGAGGATTCTCTTGGTGAGCTAGAGAATTCCCTTGATATCCTCAGTTGTTACCTTGATGTGACTGGTAATTTCTTTGTTGATTTTGCAATTGATTATTTTGATTTCAGAGATAGGTGACCTCAATGGACAACTTCTTTACTTTCTCTATCAGATTCGTCATCTCTTCTCTTTCTTCTTGAGTCCTTGTTGAAGTTGACATTTTCTGGAGATATACAGGTTGTGCTGGAATTGCCTGAGACATAGGGGCCCCTACATGCGGCACTAACTCATTGGAAGGAAAAGGAACATGACTAAGAGTAGGCATTTGGTTCATCATTCCTTGATTCAAAGGATTAGGATTCCCAAAGAAATTTGGCACTGCAGTAGCAATTGCTAGTGACAGTAAACTTACTCTCTTAGCCTCTGGGTAAGATTGAATCAAATTAGCAGGAGGCAGATGAGTCTTTTGGATAAACATGGAGGTGAAGCATTCAAGAGCCGCATAGTAAATAGGTCATGCTACATCGTCACCCATGAAAAAGGGATCACACAATCTTGAATAAGCCCTCTGGAATCTATTGTTGAAGGCACCAATTGACTCACATTCTTGCCCTCTTATCTCAATTAATTTTCTATGCAACTCTGTAGAAGTGATTGGTAGTCTAAACTTCCTGAGAAAGCATCCTTGAATTCTTTCCAAGTTGAGATTGAATTCGGAGGAAGATTGATGTACCAGTAAAATATTTCCTCCCGCAATGAGTAGGGAGATAGCCTACAAGAAACATCCTCTTCTTGAACATTTTTTTTTTCAAGGGCATCTTTGAAAATCTTTATGTGCTCATCAGCAGTGCAGTTGAGGTCATTAATAAAGAACATAGAACATAAATTCTCTGGATTCTTTGGCATATTATGATAGGCAAAAAATTTCATGAGAGGTGACATATTTTGAGGATGCCATGGTTGTTGTGCCATTTCTAGAACTTGTTGTTGCATGGCTAGAGGAGAAACTACTTGTATGGGTATTTGAACTATTGTTTGCTGAATTTGCGTAGCTCTGTCTTGATTTAATCCTTGTTGCACTTGATCTGTTTCTTTCACTTGACGTTGTGGAGGTTAATTTTGAAATAACCTCATGAGATTAGCTACACTTGGTGAGTTTAGGCTTGTAGATTCTTCTTTCTTGCCTTGCCTGGGATTTGGATCAAACTTTAATTCTTGTAATTCTTTACTTCTGGAGTAGATCTTAAAATTCTCTGATGTACCTTAGGAGAACATGAATGCACTCCAATATGTGAAATCTCCTTAATTCCTTCTGATGAGCACTGGGAACTAAATGATTAATTCTCTTTGAATAGCTTCTTCGATCCTTTGAGCTTTCTCTTCTTCTTCGAATATGAGATTTGGTTAAAGGATAGGTACGACGTCTCTGTGTGGTAGTACCATCTTGATTCATGATGCACTATCTTTTAACACTTATGTGAACGCCCTCCTTCTAGCACCAGTTTCTGTTGATGTGCATTTTGTGACCCACCAAACAGTAGAACAAAACACCAAGGTATCTTATCCTCTCTTGATCAAAGTTTTGTATATGCTAAGATTGCAAGAAGATCATATAGGTCACTCCAAGGTTCCATTTCTATGTTAGGTCTTGACCATGGATAAGCTCCGTGGAAAACGTGATTTGTTGAATATCACAAGGGGCCTTACATTTTCAGTCTTGAAAGATTTGCAATGAAACACTTTTTTTGGAATTTTCAGAATATGTAGAAAGAAAAAGGAAGTAGGGTTTAGGAAATTTAATATACTCCTAAGGGAAATGATAGCAATAGTCAATACTTTGGTGGAAAAATTCCCAATAACCAGGTTCTGCTTTGCCAAGTTATACTACAACTACATGAGAATAGGTGCAATCTTCAAGGTTTATGCAAAGGATTTTCATACAACCACGGACACCATCATTAAGAACAATGTACAAGATGACAAAAGTTAAGCATATGGATGAATGGGGTTCAGGCTAACTTTGCACAATGATTTACAATTCTTAAAACATCAAAAGTATTAACCAAAGAAACTCATCAAAACACCATCATATTTATCATTGCAATCACAACACTTCATCTAACATTATCCAACTAATCTAACTAAATGAGGGAATTATGAAACTAAGAAAGTACTAAAAAACATCAAGTATTCACCATGAAACCAACAATGAAAACTTTATTGTCTCAGTAGCTCTTTAGCAACAATATTAAAATTCCCTCCTTACAAATGATAAGTGAGGTATTTATATAGGTCCTCGAATACAATAAGTCACCCAGATCAAACAATAATCGATGGCCCAGATTGTGCCACCTCAGCCCTAGTTAGGGTTTGGGAAAAGAAGAAGGAATCTACCTTAATACAAAAGGAATCCACTACCATAGTGGGCAATAAGTACCCATCATGCAGGCATGCTCAGAAAGAAAGTGGGGTTTAATAAATGACCATTAAGCGTTCCCACTATGCACTAAATGCATCTCCACCATGGAATCTACCTTTGACTGCTCTTCTTGAATCCCTAGTATCTTCCCAATACTGCTTCTAACTCCTCTATATTGATGCTTGGTGCTGATTCTTGCTTGAATTCCTAAGCTATCATAGCTCATTCAACTTTTTTCAAGTTGTCCTCCCATTCTAGCTACAAACCCTGATCGGTGTGCATATCATTTGAGAAGGTGGAAAAGTACTCAAAATCATCCCTGGTGAAAAAACTAAATCAAAATAATTCCTCCAATTTACTCTTCAGGTTGTCTATAGTTATCTCCTTTTCATACAACCTTTTTGATACTAGTGATGCGACAGTGTTGGAGATTTCATGTTTGACATTCTCATCTATTCCCTTCAATTGAGAAGATTCCTCAATGAAATGTCCAAACATTTCCTTGGCCATGAGCACTGCTCCATACCATCGGGTAAATTCATATGCTTCTCCTTCTTTAATGATCCCATGGTCAACTAGCACCCGCCTGGGCGTCTCCATCAACTCCTGTAATTCCATGATCATCTCATCCTAATAGATATACTCATCCTCCAATGATTCCTCCATGCATTGAATCCAGGAAAGGATGGCCAATGTTCTATTGTAAACTCATACAAACTCCTCATCATGCTTGTGGGCTTCATTTTGGATGCCTTCGATCCAAGCCTCTGTCGGTTGAGAATTTCTCCTAATTCTATCTATACTCTCTACCGCCTTAGTTGGAACAACCGGTGGAGCGACAAAAGATGGACCTTCTTCCCTTACTGGATGAGGTAGACTTCTGATGTAGTCACATAATTCTTTGATCTCTCCTTTCTACCTTTGATACATCTCTTCTAATCTCCTCATCTTATTTTTGACCGCCTCTGTAGAATCATCAATTTCCTCCAATACCTTCTCTTGGGAGGCATGACCTAAGTCAAATTTGGCCACGCTATATTCATCTAGATAAATTTGTTCCTTTGCTTTGTCTATGGCTAGTGTTACAAGCTGAAGGGTTCTAGACCTAGACTCATCTATGAAAATCTTCGCAAACCTCTTAGCCTTTCCTTTCTCATGTGATTGGTTGACCCTATTCATAATTTCCTAAAATTCAAAAGTTGGGTCAACATCCTTTTCTTGACTTCTTTGCAGCCTTTGCCTCACCCATTATGGAATGGCAGCTCCATGATCCTTCTAAACTGCCATCTATTTCTTTTCCTGCACCGCTCTTGTATCAATTTCCTTAGCTCCAGGACTTTTTGTCGTCACCTCTACGGCTGGTATCTCTATCACAGGAATCTAATCTTCGGTCATGGGAATCTCTTCCTATATTATCCTTCTAAAGAAAACACCAAGAATTTCCTCAGTGGTAACATCATGTTCCCTAATTTTTTCTGGTGCAAGCCCCTTATTGGCGTTAATCCTAAATCTGTCCTGAACTGACCTTGTCATGTGTTTCTCTCCTTTCTCAGCTCTTCCCCTACTTGCTTCTACTTCTTTTCTAGAAAATATGCCTATCTCCTGCACACTTGGAGTTCGACTAGGTGAGGATTGCATCTCCTCGACCCTAGGTCTCTTCTATGGTGGCTCTTCAATATGGAGATCCAACCTCCTCTTTGTGTGTGTTTCGTGAGCAATACTCCTTTCTTTTATGTGCTCTGCACTCCCTGACACAGTCTCTCCTTCTTCAATCCTTTTCCCTAAGGTTTTCTATGTTATTTCATCCCATAGTGGTTGATTCCGTAATAACTCATAGGTCAAGTTCTCCTTCTATACACTCATTCTACCAAGTTTTCGCTCAATCCACCACCTTGTGAAGTCCAAGACTGGTTTTTCCAAAACATCAAGATCTGAAATCTCCTTTCTTTGCTATTCATAGGGATGAGTAACCCTTTCCTTTTCTGGATTATACCCTTTCTAAATAACATTTGGATCTTCCTTCATCTGATTAGGCATGTGAAAGGTTTTGTGGGCTCTGATAATGTTCAGGGGAAGTCTGGAGCGCATCCTTTTCCTAATCTCATTTTCATTTGTAGCATTGGCCCAAAAATCTTCAAGGTGCATCCTATGTTGATTCCTTGCTCCTTCCAATGACTTGATTTTGTTATAGGGATAAAAATCCAGTCTTCCTAAGTAGAATGGAAGATGGAAGAAATGTAACTCATCATGGGATCTCTCAGCTTCTTTTAGACACAGGCACATTTCAGCTTTATCTTCTCCTATGGAAATCAGGAAATCTAATCCCAAATTCTTCTTTCCTTTTTGAATCTTGTCATACAATGTCAATTTTCAAGTAAGTTCCAACAAAACCATCTTGTTAGTAGGATATCTTAGAAGCTTGTATGGCTATGCTGAGATTCCTTGCACTGTGATATAGGAGAAAGTGGGAAATTGAATAAACCAGGCTCCGTATTCCTCCACTAGCTTCATTGCTCCATTAGATAATCTCATGTGTAAATTCTTCTTCAAATTCCTCATGATTTGCATTGTGAAGGCATTATTGACCCGTACATAATCATCTATGTCCTACAAATGCAATTGAGGGTAGCACTTGTCAACTTTCAACCATGAAATGCCACTTCTGATTGCTCCCTTGCACCGCAATCCCTCGTATCTCATATTCCATGCCAATATTTATATGACATAGGAGCTCATATAAAACTTTTGTGATTGCTCCAGGTTCACCAACTATTCACTGAGGTTGTCACTGATCATTCTAGCCTAGTCTATGTTGTCACTGAGGTTCACCAACTACTTGCTCAACAAAACACCACATCCATGACTTGAATAGATAGGAGTGCGGCATGCCAAAGATTCTACTCAGTATCATGATTAAGTCATTGTATTCCTTGTGGAAATCCAACCAAACCAACTCCTTCAGAAATTTTGAATGATGGGATCTATTCTTTCTCAACCACTTATCCTTTATGATATTTTCACAATATTGAATTCCTGCACAAAAACTCTATGTGCCTACTCCTTCGTCTTGAATACCAATTTCCTATAAGAAGGGATTCAAAATGCCTCCATGATTGCGGGTGGAGAAAGGTCTGCAATGATGTTTCCATTGGAATCTTTGATCATTCTACCTCCTGAATTGAAGTACCTAGCGCATTCCATGATTAGCTCAGAATGGTGAAAAGCTGGAGCAAAGCCAATTGTAGCCACAATTCCACTATTCACAATTCAGGTGGCCAAATTGGTCAGTTGATGATCTTTATACCAAACATCCTTCTGTGAAACTTTGTCATGTCTAGGCCTCCAAGGCTAGTGTATCCAATCTCTACCCATTTCAAAACAATCTCTGATTTTGGGAAATAAATCCTCTTTTCCTTCTTTATCAATTGCTTCCTCGTCATGCTCGTTCCTCTTGGCTCCGCCATTCCTGCAAAACAAAAATCAAAACAAACATAAGAATCACACAGGAGAATGAAAAGGAAGACCAAATTCTTAAGAAGAAGGAAATTCTAAAAATCTAACAAATTCTTCATCTTTTCTTTCAGAGGTCAAATTTCTCTCTTCTCCATGAAATCATGTTTCTCCACCAACTTACTGGGAAAATTCCTCTGAAACTTTTAATCTTGAATTCTTCACGCCTTTCAAAAATAATAAATTTCCTCCTGCTTGGAAATTTTCTTTCTCCTCAAGATTCTTGTTCAACTTTCGAGAAAAACTTCACTCAAATCCTCTTGATTCTTCAAAATCTCTCATCAACCTATTTTCTCGAACTTTGTGTGATGACAAAATGAGAGAGTGTTCATATATAGACTAAAACCCTCAAAAGATGCTTTAAAAATTGGGAGGTAATTTTAGGAAACATATAATTTAGGCAAAGATTCTTTCCCATAAACGCCACGTGTCTCTACTTTCTCCATTTTTGAAACAAATTCCAATCTGAGCACTTTATTTCGTCATGAAGTTTCCATTTTATCCATCCTTTTGATTTTTTTGATTTTAAATATTGAAAAAGAATAAATCTCAATATTTAATCTTTTAAAATCATTTCAAAAAAGCGATCCAATCCCACTTTTAATCCTCCAAATTTTATAATTAACTTGTCACTTTTTTGATTAATAATTAAATACAGATAAAAATCAATATTTAATTAATAACTTTTCATCTTAATTGTTGTTTTATTTTTGAAAGTTTTTTAATTAAATATTAAATAAGATTTTAATAATTAATTAATATTTAAATAAAAAAACTCCTTCTTTCCCAATTTCCAGCTTTTTTGAAATCTTGAGCCTTTTCCAAATTTCCAATTTTTTGAGAGTTTTCACAATTTCTGCTTTTTCAACTTTCCAGCTTTTTCCAAAATTTCCAAAATTTGGAATTTTCAAATTTTACCACGTTTTTCCAAAATTCTCATTTTTTGATTTTTCTATGAGTTTGGTATTTTTCAAGATTTATTCAGATTTCTGAGATTTTCAAGTTTTGTCATTTTCTAGAATTTTCCAAAATTTTGGATTTTTTCACTTTTCGATAAAATTTCCAAGATTTCAATTTTTTAACTCTTCCGAAATTTCTGATTTCAAGGAATTTTCTATCTTTCTAAAAAATTTAAAAATTTTAGATTTTTCAGGAGTTTGGAATTTTCAAGATTTTCCTGATTTCTACATTTTTTTGAAATTCCAGAATTTTTCAAGATTTTCTCAAATTTTTTTTTTTTTTTTTTTTAATTTTCAAGATTCTGAGATTTCAAAAAATTTCATCTTTTCGCAATTTTGGATATTCAGACAAAACTTCCAAGATTTCATTTTCTAGAATTTCAAAATTTGGAATTTTCCGAATCTTCTAATTTCCACGACCTTGGAAATTTTCACATTTTCAAATTTCCAATTTTCTAGGATTTTCAAATTTTCAAAGATCATTAATTAAATATAAAATGCAATATTAAATAAATCTCGACTCAAGCTTCTTGAGTTTGTCATCACAATCCAAGTTTCAAATTTCATCTATCATTTAAATTTATTTTAATCTTCGCAATTTCTCTCTTGACCTCTCATCATCACCCTTCTTCAATTACTTTTCGAACATGTCCATGTGTATAGACCACAGAAAGGGTGTTTTAAATTCTAGATGTGTCTTGAACTTTAATGAAATAACATCGTCTAGCACCCATTCACAAAAGCAGTGGATTTTTTCTTGTTTTAAACATCACTTGACTTCCATGGAATTGCGCTCTTTCCTCCTCTAGCACAACTTTGGAGTGGTAGAGGGTTTTTTTCTAGTGCGTTGACTATCCCCCAATTGCGTTGAAATGCACTCTGACATCTCAGGAAGCGGGGCTTTGTATCAGTGAAGGATTTTCAAAATTTCCTTCACATCCTTCATTCCCTGACTGCATTGAAAACATACTCCTTCTTTCTCGCGGGTGGCATAATTGGTTTGTATTGGATTTTCTATTGGTGGGGATTCCATGACTTTCATGAAACTCTGCTCGGGCATACTTTGGGTGCGATGAAGGATTATCTTTCTTTTTTGACCATCCTCAATCTCCGTTGAACTGCGCTCCAAGGATTCCTGGGCAAGATTGGTGAGTAGCCACAAATTTTCTTTTTTTTTAAACTCTCCCCGACTTCCATGGAATTGCGCTACGACAACCAACTTGAATAGTTGGCTATGCATGCAGTGGGATACACTTAGAGCGCATGAAAGTGGAGGAAGAACATGACCGACCTCCTTGGACACATGAAAAAGGAGTTTCTGCATGTTGTTTACACCTCCCATGGATTCCCTTCAACACTGTGATTTATTTCATTGTCACCTTTGACAGAGGGTCCTTGACATTTGCAAGAAAGGGCGACATTGTATTTCAACACTATGCTTGACTCGTGACTGACTTGAAAATATTCCTCTTCCTTCAATGTGCTGAGATCAATTTGGGGGGGGGCATCATGAGTCTTTATCTCTTGGAACCATACTCTTCACCCACTCCATTTAGTACTCAAGGTGCCTCACGGACCAGTCATTCTCAATTTTCTTTGTGACTATCATGCTTGAATTTTTTATCGAATATACTGGCAAACTACTCCAAGTGAGTGAGTTTTCTGCAGAATCATGTTGAGCATTTGAATGATATGTTTGAACTATCCTTGATACTCCTACGCAACCACATCTTGCGATACCAGAGGGTTCAACTTTGCTAGCAATCTCATTTTTATTGGAGGAATTTTTTTTAAAGGAAAGTATTTTGTTATTTCTTTCATACTTCCTTGTCTTTACACTGCTAGGCGTCATAGGAAAGTATCATGGCAGTTTTAAAACATTTCCCATCAAACACATGCACAAACTCTCACCTTGGGATGATTCAAGGGTCTCACATGCTTTTAGGACTTTGTATCTTATTTCATGACCGTTAGCTCCTACTTCGAGTAGATTGTCATGAGACTTTGCATTTCATTCTGCAATCCCCATTTTATGCCTTTGAATGCTTTAAGATTTATCAATCATCCTATTTATTTCTAGGTGCATCTTGTGGACATATATTTCTCTCTTAGACACATTTAAGTTTCTCCTTGCAACTCTATGTTTTCTCTCTCCTTGACAAAAGGTGTTTCTCGGTCTTGCATGTTTTGGAGTCTATCAATGGTAATTGCATCACAAGGTTACTCCCATTCAATGGAATGTGGAATATGCAGGCCAGCTATGGATTCAAATACTTAAAATTTCTCTCGCCCATGTATTCCACATTTTTCATGTTTCGAGTTCCACGATGATCCATTTTTTTATAAGTGCTCTTTCATTGCTTTAAACACTCGGGTCAATTTTGGGGATTTTGAACATGTTTTAAGATTGTTTGAGCATTCCTAATGTTTCCCATTGAAATCCTTCATTCCTTTTACCACTCTTTCATTTTTCTTTCACCCTTTCACCCTTTGAGTGTTTCAATCTTTAGTGACCTTCATGCTTATTTCTATGGGCTTCTTCCTTTCTTGTCACTCTATTAACCACCTGTAGAGCCTTCTCACATGTCTTCTTTGTGCTTGGCATGTAGGTTTCATAAAGAATCACCATCAAAATAGTAATATATCCAAATCAGACAACAACTCAGAATTGAAACTATCTTTAATCGAGGACTAGGTCAAAACTTACCAATTCTGAAAAAAGAGCCACAAGGAACTAAAAGAGACCAAAACTAAGAGCCACTAAAATGACAAAAGAAAAAAAAAAGGGAAAACAAGAGAAAAGATAGGGGGTCCCATCTTTGATGGGTGATGCGTGATTAGGTCACAACAATGTTCTGATGCCATGACGCCGCAAAGATGGCCATAGAATTCAAGGGAAATACTCTAGATCTGGGTGAACAGGTGGAGGTGGCCAAATACCGTTAGGCCGACCTCAAGGGCATTGATGAGGATGGAGTTTTCCAGCTCCTAGAAATATTTAAGTCCTATAAGGGATAGTCATGCTCTCTGTATTCCTAATATTTTTACTATAAGGATGCATTTTTTAACATTCTTTCATTCTTTGAGCCTAAGGTCCTAGATCCCAGAGTTCTAGATCCAATAGTTTTGTATTCTTTTGATGGCGCGCATCGAGGTTCCTCATTGTTGATCGGTCATTATCAGGCAGTTAGTAAGTGGGTCAAAAGGTGGATGATCCCGATAAGGCATGTCAGTTAGAGGGATGGCTCTGATAGGTGGTCTTCCCAAGGTGTGCTCCAGCATTAAACACCTGGCACATCGAAGGCAGTGAGCCACTTTTTGAATTGATGAGGCATGTAGTCTCGATCCCAAGAAGATTGGATTTCTTCTATTCTTACTCTGGCCCTCTTCTCGAGGCCGATTCTTCTGTTCTCTCTTCTTGTCTTCTTCTACCAATTTGTCATAGCCTCTTCTCTTTTCAAGGTAGTTGTAACATTGTGTAGGTAGTATCAGGCACCGGATATTATATTTTATTGTTGAGTGTATAGTTAGATTAGGTTAACTTTAGGGCAAGTATGTGTATAAATAAGAAGTCTGACCTCATTCCAATGGTCAACGAAATTGATGATTTTGTAGTCCATACTATTTGCATTTAGCATTTTATTTCTTGTAGATGTAGAGCTCAATGCTTAGTAGTTCTTAATAGTTCTTAGTAGATAGATGGTCTCTTGAATCTGTTTATGTACACACTAGTGATTCTAGAAAAATATTAATGAAGAAGGAAGGATTCTCGCAATGATGTTGTTGGTGTCTTAATCTCTGAGTTAACACTATTTTGTGTTGTATGTTTCTGATGTCCTTTGCTCTAATTTTTAAGTAGATTAACGACCTCTTTTTCCTTTCTATTGAACATGTATGAATCTCTGGTTCTCTATGTGTTTAGTATTTAGTATAGTTCATTAGAGCATGGTTCATGTTTTAAATGTATTTGCATAACTATAAGTAGAATGGATTCACTCTAACCCTACCATATCTTTTGAAGTTTGTTTGATAATCCAAATTCTTACATGAAGCCCTGACCTAAAAAAATCCCCAAAGAAGGTGAGCCAAAAACTAGCTATCCCTCTGAAAAAAATAGTCACACACCCAACCTAGCTCCCTACACTGTTGAGACCCAAATCTGAGGTGCTTGAAGGCCCGAAGAATTTATTCCCCGAATAAACTTTACAGGCAAACTTGGCAACTACCCCGGTACCCAGTGACAAATTACCTCTATTAGCGAGGCATGTCACAAAGTCCCATCAATAGGAAGAAGGCGGGGGGTGAACCCATCCAGACTAGTGGCTTTGTAGGATCCCATGGAGAATACCGCCTTATGAACCTCCTCATGAGTGACCCTTGAAGAGCATCTTATTGTCATCAGACGTGATGGCCCTGTGTAGCTACATAATGAGATGTTCCTGGAGGCTAACTAAGTCCCTAGAAGAAGATTTGGTAAAAGATCTGGAGAAATAATCAGTGGCAAGCCCTCCAAGTAGGATAGGGTCTAAGATTTCTTATCCCTCAGAGTTCCTGAGCTTGGTGACGGAGTTCCTTTTTTTGTGCTTGCAAGTCAATTGATGAAAAAAAGAAGTGTTATGATCACCCTCTTCATCCATAGGACCCAGGATCTCTATTTCCATAAAAATTCTTCATTGGCCAATGTCTCCTTCTAGCTTCTCCTAGTATTTTCTTCCTCCAAGAGCAGATCACCTGAAAGATCACCCCCAACCATTTTCCTTTGGAGAGCATCAAGTTTCTCATTTAACACCTTTTTAGTGTGGAAAATGTCTCCAAAGGTGAATTTTCTCCAACCTTTAACCTCACCTCTGATAAGCTCAAGCGTGGAAGAAAACCCCATGTGCAAGTAAATGATTTATTTTATTTATTTATTTGTAAATTCTTCTCACTTTTAACTAATACTATCCTTTATTTGAACTTCTCAATCATAATTATAGACTAATCAATCTATCTCAGTCTTCTATTTCACCTCATCAGTAAAGTCTTTAATAAATTCATTCAACTATTTAATCTATCCTTTGAACATATCAATCTACTTTGTTGACAGACAATCAATTGAGTTCAACTCGCACTCATTTTGAGTTTAATTCTTCAATACAAGACAATCAGTCCCAGTAATGAAGGAATCCAAATTGGAATCTCAAAGTTATTATAAATATGTAGCTAATTCTCTTAATTTATTATAGCTAATTCCTAGAATTCTCATAATTGCTTTTAATTCTTATGCTTACATATCAAGCACTAATTTCTGACAACCACATCACATAGAGAAGGAGAACAAAAAGGAAGTAATAAATTCTTTTCTTATTCATTTGTTTGGAACGATTTCATATTATTGATCATTTTTTATTTTAGTTTTTATTGCTTCCTTTCTTGATATTGGGAATACTAACTTCCTAATAGATCTCTTTATAGTTAAGATTGTTATGTTATTTCAGTTAATACAAACCCTTATTACCCTAATTAAACTTTGAAGCACTATTTAAAATATAGTATCTCACAAAGACCCCAAATTTGTTAAAATAATCGCCCATAAATGGTTCATAATTCATAGAATTATATAAAGGCTTATGTCCTAGCTTGGTGTTATCCAAAAATCTAATAAGCCTTGCTGAATTGAATTCAATTTTTCATCTTTTTGAATGATAAGTTTTAAAATCTTTATATAGTTCCAAAGAAAGGAATTGGAAGAAAGATCCTCCAGTTTAAATGGGCAGATAACAAGGTAGTTTCTTATAAATATTTGTTGCGTAATATAGAGATCCAAACAATTTTAGTATGGAAAAGTCTCCATATTTATTTTGAAAGAATGATCAAGTTAGACTCCTTAAAGGGTCTCAAACCAAAACCACCATTTTTTTTATGTTTGCAAAAACTTTCCCAATATACAAGAGGGTTCTATTTTTATCTTTAGTTCCAAAAAGTAAAATTATTTCTTAATTCTTTCTACTGCCTCAATGAACTTTCATGGAATTTTGAAGAGACTCAAAACATAAACTGGAAGCTTTTGGATAAATAGGTTTAAAAATTGAGCCTTACCTTCCCGACATAAAATATCCTCTTTCTAGCTAGCTAGCTTCAAGATGAACTTGCAAATAAGCTTCACCCTAAAACAATCCTAAACTTTAATATATAAGGGAAAACCAAAATAGGTTGGTAGAAGAGACTCAATTTTACATCCCAAAACATCAATAATTCCTTTTAGTCTTTCTTCATAATTATTTAGGAAGAAAATAGAGCTCTTGCAAAAATTAACCTTCTAACCAAATGTAGCTTCATAGGTAGAAAGGAACTTCTTAAGGTGTCAAGATTCTATGATAAAGGAGTCCCGAAGAATAATAGTTTCATCAACCGATTATTGATCCATTCATATGAGCTAGCAAGGGGAGGGACAAAGGGCCCTTAACATATGAGAAGTAATCATTTTTAAATAATATTTTCCAAGGACCCCAACCATAATGATAAAATAAAGGGGATGGAAACCCCCATCCTTAGACCCCTAGAGCTTCTAAAGAAACATAAAAGAGATCAATTAATAATCATGAAATATTTTGCAGTTAATAGAAATCGTCAAATCATTTTAATAACATTAATTAAACAAATCTCCAATTCACTCTATCATAGACTTTCATAAGAATTAATTGAAGAAAGAAACCAACCTTTTTGTTTCCTCCAAAGAATGAATATATTCATGAACAATAACGATGAGAATTTGATTCAATTGTATTAAATAATATACATTGAATCAGATAAATGTGTCCATCTTCACTTACAATTGTTAATATTTACAATAAAATATCATTTTTGAAAATTAGAAATAATGCTAATTAAAAAAATAAAATAAAATGAACATTAGATTGAATATTCAAGCATAAGAGTGACTCATGAAGTGACTACAATTAGACATCACACTTCACAGTTTCAAATGTATGTAAAAATGTAAAGGAAATAACAAGGGATGTAACATTTGGTATTATGTCCTCCAATTTACTTGATTCTAATAAATAATTTATTTTAAGTAATGCAATTAAACCTAATGCAATGATATAATTTTTTTTGTATTCATAATAAGTTGATCAAAAAGAGGTTACAACATAACGTTCCAAAGTATCAAAAAGAGGCATAGCCCCAACTAGATGAATTTACAGGAGATTACATCAAAAGGAGTTCACCGAGTTAATTATAGTATGCAAAAAGGAAAAAGAACAACAAGCTACTGAAGGCAGCCATCATTGGCATCCACCCAGGTGGTCCAGCCCTTTTCTCCCTCCACCCAAGCAACTTTTTTCTTGTTCTATATCTTAGCCAACATTGCCAAGATGTCTTTCTTTGAGTACCTATTTTTCTTGATTTCCTTGCTCACTCTGGCCAAAGTTTTTTTGAACATCTGAAGATTATCCAGGTTCGTCCTCCATTCATAGTCATATTTTAATTTGAAAACAAAGAAGGTAGCATGTCTGTATTGTAGAAATCTCTTAAGCTTTTTTTGATCCATCATCATAGTTGTGTGCACCTGCAAGGAAATTTTTAAAAATGTGAGTTTAATTGAAAACTTAGTAAGAACCTTGGGAGTGTCTTGGAACTTTTCTTCATTCCTACATTTCCAGATCTACCATAAGATGTTAGAAGTTAAGATGTTCCAAAAAATGTTAGAGTCTTTCTTAAGCCCCTTGATATGACCAGTCACAATTTCAATAATAGAAACATAAGTAGGATAGGAGATGCCAAAAATCTTCCAAATATTTCTAGCAAAAGAGCATTCAAAGAAAATATGTCTACTAGTTTCAAGAAGATCACAGAGTTTATAGATATTACTTCCATGGTTATTCCTATTGATAGGCAGCCTGTCAAGTATAAAGAGCCATTTGAAACATTTAATTTTGGGTTCAACACTTGCCTTTCCAAAGAATAATGAAATACTTCTTCCAAAAAGAGACATCCAGAGAGGAGGACCAAATCTTATTAATATGGTCAAGGATGGAACCATCATATGCAAGAATCTTGTAAATTTTTTTAGCTTTAATCTTGGATAGGATGGTCCCATCTGGCCATTTGCATTGTAAGAATCTTTGAGAATCAACATGGCAGATGGAAGGGATGTTTTGGGTAGCCTTGAGAATCATGTTATAAGTTTTCTTCTGAGAGATAGGAAGATTAAAATCATTTCATAGCTCCTCCCAGCTAATCAGTTTGTATTGTTCAAGAATATCAATAAACCTTAAGATTCCTTTGTTGGACCACTATTTGGTAGAACAACATTGTGAAAGGGCAAGGGGTTTACCCAAAAGTTTAAGGTTCCACCAGATGGACCTTTCACCATAAATTTGTGTCTCATCATGAAAGTTCTTGTTAACAATAAATTGTATAACTTGATTCCATGCTTTCTAGATGGATTTAAAAACTTCAGACCCTTGAATAGTAATGGGAAAGTTGTTGATAACAAGATCAGTAAAGGGGAGGTTTTTCCAGAATTTAGCCTTAGTAGGAAAGCCTCTCTCAATATTATTCCTAACAAGAATCTTCCATGGCGCATCTCCATTCATGGAGTGAAAGATCCATTTGGTGGCAAGGGAAATACCATGGATCCTAAGGTCTTTTAGCCCCAGTCCCCCAATAATTTTATCAATACAGCACCAATTCCATTTGACAGAATGCAGTTTTTTGTTTCCTTGGCCATCAGACCATAAAAAATTTCTAACAGCTTTTTGGATTTCAAAAATTTGGTAATTGCTAAACATCCACGCAGAGGAGTAATAGATGTTATAAGAGGATAAACTTTTCTGGCAAACCTGTAGTCTACAAGCAAAAGAGAGCACGATTATGCCACATATTCAACTTTTTGGTAATTTTGCCTTTGACCCAAAGCCACATGTCTTCAAGCGAGGGGTTAATGGAAAAAGGAATGCCAAGATATCTCACAATCTTTTGGGGGCCTCCCCATTGGAATTCATAGTTCTTAAACCATTCAGGAGGCTTCTCTTTCCATCCCAGACAAATGGATTTGGAGTGGGAGAGCTTAGCTCCAGAAATAGTACAAAACATATTCAACTTGGATTGCAGAACTTCAAAATTATCAGCATAGGCTTCAAAGAAAATGGTCGTGTCATCAGCAAATTGGTTGTTAATGAGATCACCATTATTAGGAAGTGATATTCCCTTAATAGTAGGAGATAAGGTATTATCTCTAAGTAAATAATATAGGGCATCAGAAGCTATGGCAAAGAGGGCAGGAGCTAGAGGGAAGCCTTGCTGAATAGACCTACCCAGAGGAAAGGTGTCAAAGAGGGAACCATTGATGTCTATTTGAGCACAAGCATCCTGAAACAACATGTGGACATCATTGAAAAAGAAAGGAGGAAAACCAAAAGCCTCACGCATCATGGAAATGAAACTCCATTCAATCCTGTCATAGGCTTTTTCAAAGTCTAAGAGTAACATGCCAGAGTTCTGATTAGAATGGTTGGACTAGTTCATAGCCTCCCAACTAGTAAGAACATTTTCCAAAATATATCTACCTTTTATAAATCCGGTTTGGGTGGAACAGATAAATTTGGGAAGGATACCCGCAAGTCTAGTAGCCAAGATTTTGGCAAAAATATTATAAGAAACATTAAGGAGCATAATGGGTCTCCAATTCTTGATGAGAGCCTTGTCCCCATCCTTGGGAATGAGTTTAATAATGCCTTTGTTGATGGAGGGACCAAGAGAGCCTTTAGAGAGAGCCTCCGAGTAGATCTCAAGAAGGTCTTTGGCAATCTACTGTTGGTTGGCCTTGTAAAATTTGATGGGTATGCCATCAGGACCAGGTGTTTTATCATTTTAAGGGAATTAATAGGATTAATAATTAAATCGATCAGATTTCCACAATCCATTGAGTTTATAGCTAGATTTCTGGTGTTGATTGTGTGTGTTTTTAAGCATCAACGTTTCGGATCACACTCCGTGATCCATCATCAGGATGAGAAAACAATAAGGATTAATAATATCATCTAAAGTGATTTCCTTAGCAAGAAAGTGGGCATCTTCAGAGGAAATCACTTTAGGGATAAGAGCTCTGCATTGATTCCTAATAGAAGAAGCCTCCACCGAGTCCTCAGAAGAAAATAAGTTTCAATAGAATTGAGCAAAAGTGTCTTTAATAAGCTCAAGATCAGTAATTTCTTGGTTGTCTATGATGATCTTTTCAATGGTTTCATTAGAGTGTTTGTGTTTAATAAGGTTAAAGAGAAATTTAGTTCCATGATCACCATAATGTAGCCAGTGTGGCCGGGATCTAACCTTAGCTCCTCTAGTTTTAGTCACCAAGTGCTTCCTAAGGGCATCTTTGGCTTTAATAACCTGAGAGGTGTAGTCAAGGTTCAAAGGATTAGCTTGGTTGTTAGTTTCAGGCTTAAATAAGTTAGTAGAAAGAGTTTTTTCAGTGAATCAGAAGTCTTTAGCTTTCTTTCGGCCAATGGTCTTTAAAAGATTATGCCAAGCATTAATATTCCTAATCCATTTGTCAATGCAGTTTTCCATAGGGAAATTATTTTTGTTAATGATGCTAATAATGTGAATAGCAGTTAAGAGTTCAACATCATCAAGCAGGCTAACATTCAGGATGAATTTGGAGGTAGGAGTGCGATGGTAATTTGGGGATTTGTTGAAGGTAAAGGAGGCAGAAATGGGATGATGGTCACAGAGAGAGGTGGGAGAAACCAGGACGGAGTTGCCAAGTTGATTGGGAAGGACAGAGAAAAGGTTCCTGCTAGCATAAAAATGATCAAGTCTAGAGTAAATTCTATCCAATCCCTATTGGTAATTACACCACATATGCCAGAGTCCCAGATTATTGTTTTTATTACCAACTAAAGGGTCAAAAAGTTGCATGGTATTCTTCATTTTATTCCAATGGAGTATTTCCATATCTTTCTAGGCAAAAGGAAGTCCCCCATCCTTATCATCCTGGTGTTCAACCATGTTGAAATCACCAACAATAACCCAAGGGATGCAACGAAGAGAAGTCATCCATCCCCAAAAGTTGGATCTTTCCTTAGAATCATTCGAAGCATAGATAGAACAAATCCCAAACTCATAATTATTGTAATTAAGGGTGATCTAGACAGCTCTGTTACAAGGAGAAACACCACGACTAGTGATAAACCTCTCCCATTTAGGGTTGATAAGCAGAGCTACACCACCTTTACCTTTCGGGTGGTAGGTGTAGATCTTAATCGCATCTGTCCACAGAAATTTTAGATTAGAATCTAGAATAAAACTAGTAGCCTTAATTTCTTACAACATAAGGAAATCAATCTTATGACAGGAATTAAGGAAACTTTCAATGACATATTTCCTATCGAGAGACTCTAGTCCCCTAACATTCCAAGAGACACAATTCATGAGAAAACATTGGAGGGAGAGACGTGCAATTCATGTGAATCCATTTTTGGGTTCACCATAATATCATATATTTCTCCATTTTTCTTATTAATATTCTTGTTTTTGGAACCTAGAGGTCTTCCTCTTTGTTTGGACGAAGGGAAGCCTTCTTTAAAGTCTTCCTCACAATCAGATAATAGGTCAAAATCCATGGATTTAGTCAAGTTAGGGCACTCATCCCTAACTATGGGTTGCAAAGCGGGAATAACCACAACAATATACTCATTACTGATTTCTTTAAGGGTTTTCTTGGAGGGATTAACAATGGAAGATTCTTGGAGATTGACAACGGAAGTGGGGGAAGGTTGAGATAGCAGAGAAGCAATTTCAATAGGGGTAAACATATTAGACGTAACAGGGGAGGTATGGTCAGGAGGGATGGAGGAGTTTTTATTGGATTTCCTTCTTCTCTTATTGGAGACCTTTGTAATATTCTAAAATCCATCCACAAGGAGAATCTCATCACTACCTATTTGGTTGGGTTGGGTCATAGTAGGGGAGGGACTACTAGGGTTAGGGAATTGAGGGGTTTTAACCATACTCGAAATATCTAGTTGGTTTACTGCTTCCACCAACTTAGTAGGTTCTTCCCTATTAGGAAGAGTTTTTTTCTGGAGGATAGGGCAGTCCTTCCTTTGGTGACCTTCTCTCCTACATAGAAAACAAGCATTGAGACCTCCGAGTATCTCAATTGGGAAACAAAAATCAAAATTTTCAATATTAATGTTGAAATCGGTCGAAATTTCCAGACCAGGGTTGAGAGATATTAAAATGTGGGCATCTGGATATGGGGAACAAGACTAACAGTGTCATCCATTCGAGTGAATTTCCTCAATGGTTGTAATAGTTGAGGAATAAATCACCAAAGAAAGGGAGGAATATATTTGATCAGAATCCAGCGAGGAGCCGAGAGGGCAAGTACCTCTTCATAGTTTGCATCTGGGGACCAAGCAATAGCCCTAAATGATGTAGAACCAACCATCCAATACTATTTTTTTAAAACTTTTTCTTGAGCCTCATGATTCACAAAAAAAATGACAAACAACCCTTTTTGAATCTGACTACAAAATGAAATATGAAATCCAAGTTTAAGATTCCAGAAATTGTGGAACCAATCATCAAGAAATTTCCTAGGAGGAACCTTATCGATTTCCACTGCCGAAAAGAAAATAGCAGAGCTTTTTAACCTAGTTTTTTCTCCAACAATTTCCATAAGCATCTCAGTATTTGGAGAAACAAAGAAAGTTTCAGAGCTTCCAGGGTTCTTACCGGAGAGATGGGATCCATTGTTCATAAAAAACCTAGCCTCTGAATGGATGGTTACTCCTGCGTTAGCAATGGCTTCAGAGAAGGATTTGGGGCGGGAAAGAGGAGGTTAAGAATGAACACACCTGGCAAGAAGGAGACACCATTGTCAACAAACTATTTGTGTGCATTGTTGCTGTCCGCCATGGTGTCTTTGGAGATCCTACCACTGTCTTGGCCAAACCCGCTATTTCCCTCACCAGAGTCGTAGGTGGAATTTACTATTTTAGCAAAGCCCTTCATCACATCTCTTAGTTCTAAAAAGATTTTGTAATCTCAATGATATAATTTTATAAAAAAATTGACATAATATAACAATAAATTTAAATATAATAAATGATATAATTAAAATGCTAATTTTGAAATAGACGAAAAGGGTCACCATTGTATGAGATGCTAGTATCATTTGACCAGTCCATTCAGGAAGGTTTTTAAATAGAGAGTACCTGATTGCTTCTGCACATCAACATGGAAGATCGCTATGCTATGCACTATTATTGTGGAGGAGACGAAAGAGAAAGGTTCTTCTGATGTAGTAAAGACCCTCCAACAAAGGAATCTATTGTTAATGTGGCTGGAGTAGCAGTTTGAGAGAAGGACCGGGGTCATGACGAAGTTATCTACCATAGGCTCTTGACTATTGTTGTTCAATATTTAGGCAGTAAATTGTGGGCCATTAATATTGTTTAGCACTTAATTCCTCCTGTGGACTATGATTCTGTATTGGATAATGTGCGGACTATGATGCATATTGGATGTTGTGCCTAGCATTCAAATTAAACAAATTTTTCAGCTATTAGGAGGCAGAAAGTAAGGGCAATCTTTAATCTTCATGTAAAATGTACCAAAGATAAAATGAGATGAGAAAAGCAAGGAATCTTTTCAAAAATGAAATTAAAAATGATAAAATATGGAGGATTTTAGCTCCTTTCTGGACAACAATAATGGCATATTCTTTCATGTGCAATGTCAGATTTAGGAAGTGATAAAAGAAAATAGATTCTTGGTACATCATCTATAATGGAATTTCCTTTTCAAAGATAGCTAGTTACTCCTAGGAGCATTTGCATAAATAATAAATATAAATAAAAAGATGTAATAGCAATAAAATAATATTATTATTATATGGAGGATAACCTATTTACGTTTGGTCCAACTTGAAATCTAAAGAGAAGGTTACTCCTAACAATACTCCCATTCTGGTGAACTATGCAGACTCTCAGTCTAAAGAGGGTATGCTCTCCAAGGATACTTCTGAGAAGATTGAGGTTAATAAAAAAGAGGGGAATGATTAAAAGAAATAGAGAAAGCTGGTGGCAACCATGATAATGAGACAGTGAAAAGCCAAGAGCCCACAAGATTTATGCAGGTAGTTAAAGAGCGAGCTGAGATGGACTATCAGCTAAATTCTTGGTTTCTTGATAAAATCAGGGATATCAATGGTAAGTATGATGATCTCCAGGACAGAGTGAATAAGATTTCTCACCTACTTGCTAAACCGTGACCAAGGCTACTAATGATAATGAGAACCATGAGGAAGAAGCATATAAAAGGTTGCTGGAGAAGCTTGAACTTAGGATTAATGTGGTGGTTAATTTTTGTCATCGGACGACTGAAAGTTGTATTCAGAGTATTGAAGACACTCTCAGCCATATCATAAAAAATAACTATGAGGGCATGAAGGTGACTAGCATCAACTTAAGGGCGTTGTGCTCAGTGCTGGATGGGAACACTACTCCAATTACTATGGATGATGATACTGCTATAGACCGCAACATTGTTGGTCTTGGGACTCGTACTAGAGCGAGTGCAAAAAAGGTGAAAACTTGTAGGACAAAGGAAATAAAGGATCTTAGAGAGGCTATTGACAAATATAAGACTGTGATGGCTGACTCTGCGGAGATTATGGAAACACAGACCTAAGTGTGCTATTTTTTGGGCTTACAATCTTTTTGTCGGTTTAGCTTCTTTCTGCTGGTAGTTTGGGCTAGGGGGTTTCTATTGTCTCCATCTTTTTCCCCTAGCAGTTTTTTTTTTGCAGTTTGTCCCTTTTTTGTGGTGTTGTTTCCTGCTTATCTTTCGTTCTAAATTGTACAGGGTTATGGTTCCCTTCAAAAACTATTTTAATCTTAATCGAAAACTATTTATGTTTGGAAGGTGGATGAGAGACAACTTTCTTCAACAGTGACATCTTCTTTATCTCCCCCTTTCTCTCTGATGGGTATTTCTTAGTTGTAATGGGCTAATATGGATTGGTTGAATTCTTTGGCATTATTTTGAATTTCTCATTTGGGGTTTTTTGTTAGGTTTGGGTACATTTCCAGGTGGGGATCTCTTTTTGGCTCGATTTGGGTAGACTAGTATGTTACTGTATTAATTTATCTATATGGGCTACAACCGGAGGTTTTCTTCCTAGTTCTTTCCTACCAGTATGCCCACTAGAAAAAAGGTTTGTAAACTTTTCACTATTATTAATAAAATATTTCGTAGCCTAGCAACTTTTACCAAATAAAAAATAAAAAAATATTATTATTAAATAATATCCTTATATCTTATTAAAAATAAATAATCTAATAAAACCTAATTTTAATAAATAAACATTCATAAAAAATAATTTAATTGCACTCAATTCTATTTAAAAATATATATGAAATAATAATCAATTAAATTTTTTTTCAATCTATGCTAACATTTTTTTAAGCATGTTTTCATGTGTCCTATTTGATTTAGGAATGTTTATCATGAGAGTGTGTTACTAAATATCAATTTCTATTTTGCATCAAAATCTCAATTTCTGTTTAGAAAGAGATAATAAAAGCTGCAATCCGTCTTGCAACGTTCTACTTTCAAGTCAAGATTGTTTCAAGCTATAATATCTGATTTAAGAATGTTTCTAATTACCACATGTTTCTAAACAATCCATTTCTATTTAAGAATGTTTCCACTTGTGCTAATCCATTTAAAAATTCTTCTCATGCTGATGTTGCCATTAGATTCATGGATTATCATTTCTATGAAGATTCAGTATAAGTTCAAATGTATTCACAATAAATTGCTCACAATTCAAAAATATATTTTTATTTGATTTTGTAATATTTCTTTATAATCTAATATAGACTAATGCTATCTTATTTCAAATCAATATGAACAAATATTTCACAACTTTCTTGTACATATTTATGTTTCTAGATTTTGCCTAACTGTGAAGTTAATAATATTAAAAAAACTAAACACATATCTTGAACAAAATATATACTTAAATATGGGCTTAAATCTATTTTTTATTTTAACTATATTATATATAATCATAAACAGAAAAACAGATATAAATTTTATTATAATAAATTGTAATATAATAATTTATAAAAATTAACATCAGTATAATATGTCATAGCCAAAAGAAAAAATCTCTCTTAAAAGCCCTTTTTAAAAAAATATATATATTGACGATCCTGCTACTGAACTTGGTTCCCTATCAGTGAATGGAAAGAGGAAAAGGGCTGATTTAAGCCTGGTTAATTTCAAGCTCTGCACCAATTCACACATGCAAAGCCAGCCTTTCAAATGAGAGATGCGAAGTAGATAGATTTTGGAAAGCTTAACAAAAAGGTTGAGCTTGAAATTAATTGTCTAGGAATCTAAAATTTATAACTCGGAATTGCGATAGGCCGTGCGATTAGCTTTTCCAATTTCTTGGTTGGCATAGGCGTCACCGTTCTCATCATCAATCAGATCAGAATCTCTGACATAGTTCTTCCACAGCCAGTGTTGTTTCCACACTTTCTCTGTCATTTCTTCAATTGGCACATTCTTTGTCTCCGGTAGGAAAAACAGCACAAATGTGGACATGATTAAAACCCAGCCAGCGAAGAACAGGAAAATACCATATTTGAAATGGCAGAGCATTGAGAGAAATGCCTGTGCAATGACGAACGTGAAGAGAAGGTTGATACAGACAGTGACACTTTGTCCAGCGGATCTGGTTTCTAGTGGAAATGTTTCGCTGGGAATGAGCCATCCAAGAGGCCCCCATGACCATGCAAAGGCGGAGACGAATGTGCATACCATAAGCACTATCACTGTTGCCACGCCACGGGATAGCTCTTCATCCTCCTTCATCCCTTTCGCCAACAATATTCCAATGACAACCTACAATTCCGAATCAAAATCGTCAGAATTTGTGATATAAACATATTGAAATTTTTTACAACATCCGATTACAATTTATTGGAGAAAAACAGATGGCCAAAGAAGATTTACCTGTGAAATAAACATCTGCACTCCGGCTTCGAGGAGCAGCATTCTTCGCCCAATTTTATCAACTGAATAGATTGAAACTACAGTGGACAGAACATTTACAGCACCGGTAATAACTGAAGAGTAGAGTGAGGCATCGTTTTTAAACCCTAAAGTCTGAAAGAGCACAGGAGCATAGAACATAATGGCATTGATACCGGTGAATTGTTGAAAGAACTGGAGACATATTGTTATGATTAGTTGAGGCCTGTTTCTGCGCTTGAGAAGATTTCTGAATGGATTTTTGACTGCTGCAGATATTCTGCTGGCCTCTACTAATTCGTTGAATTCTGGGTCCACATTGTCGGTTCCTCTAATTTTTCTGAGTACAGCCTTACCCTCTTCCAGGAGTCCCCTTTCAATCAAGCTGTTGGGAGTTTCTACTATAAATATGGAACCTACGGTAAGAAGAAGAGCAGGAATTCCTGCCACACCGAGTGAAATCCTCCATCCCCAAGGCCTGAGTTTCTCTGTTCCGTAATTCACCAAGTTAGCGAAAAGAATGCCTATTGTGACATTCAACTGGAAAAGAATATTAAGACCCCCTCTGATTCTGGTCGGTGCTATCTCTGATAAGAAAAGAGGAACTGCCTGCAGAATGAAATTTACCGTCCCGTAAATTTATTTCAATTTAGTATATAATTTCAAGCCAAATAATATTTAGAGTCTAACGCAGGATTTCCAATTAAGCTCCCGTCAATTTATTTAACTCATTGCATGATTTCAGGCATATAAAATTAGAAGAATAAATTATTCTCTGACATAGATTATGTAAGGAGCAGCATTTGGAGAATAAACTGTGAAAGAGATTTGGTTCGTAAAAAGAATGAAAAAGATCACGGCGAAAACAGAACGAATAAATGAAACAATTCTTATTACAAGGAAATTATATTATAATTGCAAATATAGAAATAGAAACATCTGCCAAAACAACCACAATGTAAAGACATCTTGAAGAAAACTAAAGAATTTCAGAAATAGAAAGTAAGTGTAACTGAAAGTTCTCCAAAATGAGTCAGATTTGTAAGGACCAAACTGAAATCTGTAGAGGAGTTAAAACAAACATAACAATAAGATAAGGAATCTCAAGAACACGCAAAGTACGCAAAACAAACTTCATAGCGAAATTAGAAAACGCAAAACACACCGAAAATAGGGAAATTCATTTCTAATTCTGTATAACTGACAAGTAATTTGAAAGACAAACAAGAAGTTTTCGACAGTGAACAACAGTGTGTACCTGATTAGCAAATCCAACTCCACATCCTAACATGATTCTCCCAATGATAAGCATTGCCAGATCTTTAGCTGCCGCGTTCAGAACTACTCCAATCAGGAAAAATACTCCTGCAAGAAGCATGGTTGGCCTCCGGCCAAATACTCTAGTCGTATACGATGCGAAGAATGTGGATATGAGACCGGCCAAATACAGCGACGAAGTAAAAAGCTGAAGCCCCTGGTTGTCATATTTACAGTATGCATCGTTGTCTTTGATCTCAATCTTCTTACGATACACAGCGGGGAAAAATTTATGTAGGAAATCGTTCATAGACGTCACTCCGCCTACAAATTAAACAACAGTCAATCAAAACAGCGAAAAATCAACAGATCTCCTCCCATTTTAAACAATGCCACAGAAAAAAAAGTATACCAAACCTTTTCAGGGGAAAATTTAAAGATTTCTCAGAAGGCCAAAACTTGCCTGAAATTCCAATATCGTAGCCAAACATGAGGCCTCCGCTTGCTGCCATGATGCATGTTATGATCACATACGGCGTTATCCGCGCCTCGAACTCCACTCCAGCAGGAGCTACTGGGCCTGCAAACCCTCCCCCAGGCATCTTTCTGGGTTGGATCTTTCCGACTCAAACAAAAAGCTTCACAAGCTAAAACTTCACAGACTGCAAATTCTTCACAAATCCACAACGGACCTCGAATTTCTTAAGGAGTCAAATGTAAACTCTTATGAAAAACTCTTGTAATTCGTCTACAGATGAAGAGGGACACCAATAAATATAGTCCAAAAGTTGTAAACGGATTGCCTCAAGAGGAGCGTCGGTTGACACGTCATCCATATCACCGATGTTTGTTTCATTATTGAGATTTGGTGATGAGTAGGAATTGAAGGGAGATGTTTATTTATTCTCAAAGCAACATATAAACGTGTAGATTATAATAGTGTTCTTCAATACTAGATTTCGATTGATGTTCATATGTTTTTATTTGCAGTCTTTCAAGCATAAGGTGTTAACTATTAACTGTTTTTTAAATAAATTTGTTCTTTTTAAGAAACAGCAATGAATATTTAAAAATCAAACTACTTTGTCTACATTTAATTTATGATCAACTATTGAACTATTGATGAAAAGATAGGTATCTTTAAATAATCTAGTAGATTCTCGAAACTATGAATTAGCTATTGAAATAAATAAGAGCAGTTGTGGAATAATAAAATTGATGGAACTAAGCTAACATTCTTAATTAGTAAGTGTAATAAAATATTTAGAATAGATATGGTTTATAAAAGAATAAAATTGATAATGTCTTGAATAATATGAAGCATAATCGAGGAAGTTTAGTCTCGAGGCTGTTGGGAAAAATTGTGAAGAGCCTTTTGAACCATTTCATAGAAAATGGAAGCAGTTTTATTATGACCCAGGCTATTATGAAGAAGACCTTCTTCATTTACTTGCTCCTTCACCCGCCTCCCCCACTCCACCATGAGCTTGTTTAATTTAATTATCTTGAGGCTTGAATAGAATAATCAATCTATTTGTCTATTACAATAATTTATAGAGAAACAATGAAGAATAGGCATGGCTTTAGATCAAGGCAGGACAATATGAGACTAATTAAACCTAACTAACATGTGTCACAACAACCTCAATATGATGTAGTTTCTCGTACATATAACACTACAAAATTGTAAAGAATATAAACCTCTAACATGCATTCTTTCTTCTTCTCTTCTACCTTCTCAACATGTGCTTCAACATGTCATCTTTCTCACTATTTTGGTAAGAACTATGATCTTGTTAACTAACTTGGTGCTACTCTATCTAAGATCTCCCTTTTGCAACTGATTAAAACTTTTCTAGCATATCATGGGATGCTACAAGAAGCCTTAAAGAAGATAGTTGTTCTACCTTTCATAAGACCAAATAATGTAGGCCTTGTTAGAGTGTATGTATACTTGTCAATGTTAGATATTATGTTTCTGTAACATGAGCTAACTTCATTTGGAGGTCAAAAACAATATGACCCTCTCTTAATTTGTTTTCTCATTACGCAATATGGAATAAAGCATACCCTAATCGACAATGAATATTGTCTTAATTCTTCTAGAATAAAAATATGATATCAAATCAATGTGAATACCTCTCTTATTCACCCATATTTTATACCTATTCACATCTTTAACAATATTGGTCGATAGTCATTAAATACAATCATGTTATCTATTTAGGTAGGACATGTGAATTTACCAATTACTATCAATGTCATGCAATACTTATATATACAATCTTCTTTTAGGTAGACCATTTTGATTTATGCTTTACAAGAATCTCACTCTTCTATTAATCACCTAATAGAATTCATATATGACAATTAACAATACACAATAGGAGTTGACTAAAAACTTCAAATATATTTACAACTAGAAGTAGGATCTATTTATCCTCTTAACTCTATAATTCTATTTAAAATCAAACTAGACACACCATCTACTATTGATAGTTCTCCATGTTACTTGAGGATGTTTTCATACTTGATAATTGGAGTTCATTAGACTATACACCCTCCTATGCGAGAGAATACAAAGTCCCATAATCTACAACCAAGGCCTTGGTAGAGTCTTTTGTTTTATAAGTACAAGCTACTCCTAAACAATTAGAATATACGATTTCAAATTATTTTTCTTTTAACATTTGTATTGATGGTGGTGGGAGCTCTTTATATTTCACCCCGTATGGACTAGTTCTATCTAGGATGGTACCTTCTCATTCCGAAATCTAAACACTCAATAAGGATATAAGTTTTTGCAAAAGAATTGATTTCTACATCCAACTTGGAAATGCATAATGGGGTTGGTTTTACAATTAGTTCTAAAGTTGGATACACTGAAATGGTTTAGGGTGTAAGTAAAAAACTTTATAGCTATTTTTATGACTTACAAATTTGAATCTTTAATTTACAATAACGTAGTTACAACTACTCTTGCAATCTACAATTGACAATAATTGTTCTTGCGATCTACAAATCACGTCGATTTATTTTTTATTCTCAACAAAAATGTATAGAATATCTCTAAATCAACAACCACCATATAACATAACCTCCTTAATTCCATTAACAAAATTAGAAACTTTCTCAACCCTCATAACTCCAATAAAGAAATAAAAATCTTTTAAAAAAAAACTAAGAATTGTAAATATACGATTAATTTTAATATTTTTTTCCTTTGCTGCCTTTATCCAAGAATTGCTGTGATTATCCAACAATTTGTGCAGATAAAATGGGAAGAGAAGTGACTTTGGTTTCGTCGTCAACCCTCAAGACAATTTAAAATTTTAATCGCCTGGTCAACTCTCTTATTTGACGGAACTCCGAGTTCAGGTACGCCATCCCCTTATCACTTATAACAACATTTCTTTCTCTTCTACCGTACTGACAAATGCTGGAATTTTGGTTATAGAACTGAATCCAAACATAGTCGAACAGACCCGTCGGCAAGGCCATTCCGAGGTGAGCATCGGGAACAGAATTTTAGATTTTAACGGCTTTGTTTTTCTCCCTATTATCTGGACCATTGGAATTGGATTAGTTTTGTGCACACGTGTTTGAGAGACTAACGTTACCCTATATTTGATGGCCTAGCATTTTGAGCAAACCTTATTTTTCAAATGCCCACATTCTATCATGAAGTGTACGACCAGGCATTTCGAAATTGCCTAATTTTGACAAATTTCAGTTTTGAATTTAAAAAAATTGGAATCATGGAGCCTTCAATAGGGGAGGGGTATACTAACTAAACATGTGCTAATAATCTTATATTTCACATACATTTGATTCTTCAATTACTAATTTTAAAGGAGTTTCACTAATGATCACATATGTAACAATAACCAATTAATTTTTTAACGCTTTTGTTTGGCAATTGACCTATTTGTGCACCACTATTGGGACATCCGTGCATAAGTAGTGGGACATCTGTTCACAAGCATTGATATTTTTGAGTGGACGATAATTGGTGCATCTTTGAGTGAGTATTGGGCAACACTTTGAAATGGTAACTTTTTGACTCTTCAATGTTTGACGATTTCTGTAGTGAGTTTTTTTAATATCTAGAACCAAGAAATTTTTTTTAAGGTGTCAACTCGCATAAAAAGACAAAAAAAAAAAACATTGAAATCTGAGGCATAGTTTAGGTTCTACAAGTGTGCAAAATTAGGGTGTGCGGGTACCAATGCTCTTCCCCTAGGAGAGAGGGGCTAGTAGTTGTATAGGGTCCAATAGTTGTACATCTACTTGTGATTATATTATTCACTCTTGCCACTCATTTATACTATATATTGTAATTAAACAAATCATATGTAAATAAAATAAATTCAAATGTTGGTCATAGTGGACAAATACTTAAACACATGACAACATATAAATATTATATTAAAAATACACAAATAAATTCATTGAAAAGTGAAATAAATAACTTTTTATTTCAAATAAAATATCATAATCTATCCGTTATAAGTGTGTCATTTAAAAATAATATGTTCAAGTAATAAAATAAGATTTCACTAAAACAAATATTGTTATTCTAGTGAACAAATACTATTCTTATAAATAAAACTATGGGGATAGTAATATATATGCATTGGAATATTTCATATTAATCATTTGTCTTACTACAAATATAAAAGGTGCACAAAATAAGTACCTTGTATTTTCTCATGAATTGTTTGAGATTGTAAAAACGTTTTAATGTTTAACTATATGTTCGTTTATGTTGGATATAAATTATATTTTATATAATAATATTTGTTTTTACAACTTTTTTTTTGTTTAACTATTGGTCCTTTTGTGTTGGATACAAAACTTAGAGAAAACAAGCATTTATGATTGCTCATAGATATTTGAATTATTTTAAGTTATATATATACTATATTTTATAACTGGACTTAACCAACACTATCAAAATATTGACTGCTTTAGGTGACTAGTATGGGCCCTCCTTATACTTCTGTCTCCTGATACTTCTGTTTCCATTTGATGTGCCATCAAGTTCTCCTCTAAGTCGGTAGTGACTGTTAGGCTACCATTTATTTTGAATTAGGTTTTAAATCTCTCCTGCCCAATCCTCTGCCTGCCCATTTCGACTTGAATATAGAATTTTCTCATGTCCTCCCATTTTTCAATTTGTCAAGATACTCTGAAGACCCGAATATAACTTTTCCCTTGACTTCCCAAATTCTGCATTCGCCTATCTTTTCTGATGCCATTACCTATATTGTATTGAATGTTGTAGAGGAAAATGCGAAGACATGAAATACTGCTACTATGATTCTCTAGGGAATGGTTTCCAAGGATATATACAGCGAGAAATGGTAAGAAAATATGGGCGCAGAGTCCTTTTGGTCATTTTCGTAGCCTCCACAAAATTAAGCCCAACCATCATATAAAATATTGCCTTAAGGCAACGATATCACAGTTATTTGTTTGCTACAAGAGATGCTTGTAGACGAAGATTAATTAGATACTCAAAGTTTTTGTGAAAGAGCATTGTTGGGTAGTCACCATTTTTGGGGGCATAGAAGACCAAGAACCTACTATTAATGAGATTCGTTAAAGAGATGTAGTGTGCATTACATCTTAAAAAACCAAGAGGCTTGAAAACTTTTATCAAAACATCGGCTAATTAAATAGACCAAAAATCTCAAAAATTATAAAACCCATGACTTGTGTTCCACTCCAATAACCGAAGTTTGGCACATGACAAGCCAAATGTATTTTTCTGAAGTCTTTAATAAATTGAAAATTAATAAAATTATATAGATAAAAATTGTAAGTAGTTATTATAACTTTAATTATTAAGATCTATTATTGTTGAGATTCTAGATTACTTTAGTTTATAATATTTATTAATTTATGATTTTTTAAATGTGTACAATTATTTTATCTTTCTATCTATCTATTTATATTTAACATCTATAATTTATTTAACATGTCATTTTTTTTTTTGTATATGGTTAATAATCATTTTAAAAATACTTAATGTATAATATCTAGGTTCTATAATTTAGTTTGTCTAATTTGATTAAAGAAAAGTAATTTTAAAATAAGTTTTAGATAATAACTAATACCTACTTTCTAATCTTGTATTATTAGAACAATTGGGTTGTTATTGATGACCAAGAGATTCTTCAATAGGACATCATTGTAAATTAATCATTTTCTATTGTAAACAAAAATTGTAGAATGTTAAAAAATCAATCTAAAATTAGTTAATCTTTATGAAACATGTTTTTGAATTTCTACATTCAATTCTCCTTAGTGTTTAATAGTTGATATTGCACCCAAGGTAAATGTTATAGAATAAATTGGGTGCATAAATAGCACACTATTATAGTAATATATGTAACTTGAATTATTAGTCTTTCCTAAAAGAAGTGATGAAGCAAGATTGGATAATAGCACATTGTTATAATAAATATAATTATAAAATATTACCAATTGTTTACTCTAATTATTATGTAGGTCACAGATTAAAATTTCTCTAATAAAGTTTATATTTAATCTTAAATTTTACTAAATAAGATTTTATGTAAGAAAACAAATATTTTAGATTTAATAATAAACATAATAGATAAATATTTAATATTTAAATATATAATATTTTTTTTCCCGTTAATGAGCCTGAGAGGGCTAAACCTCTGCATAAGGAGGATCCCAGATGTTGTTGGAAATCGCCTGAGTGTTATATTGCGGTGACTGGTCATGAAAGTATTATCCAAGAAAGTGTTTTACACTTTCCGCAATGCCTGGACTTTAATTTGCAGACCAACATGTTGTAACCCTAAAGTAGCATAAAGATTGTATAAATCAGCTTAGGTTTAGGGTTTTACATAATGTAATGTTTTTTCTTCTTACGAAAGTATGGAGTTGTAAGGGATTGCGTACTGCGATCAGATTGTAATCACAGGATAATAGAAAGATTGGACTTGATCTTTGGTAGACGCAGGCTAGGGATTGGGTGAACCACGTTAATATTTGTGTATTGTCTTCTCTTCTATTTTGGAGTAGTATTCTCTGATATTGGTTATATTTATGCTTGTAATTTTTATTTCTATCTTGTTAATCTTAACAAGTGGTATCAGAGTGAGGTTGTCTTTAGTTATCCTCTGTAGGAAGATCTCATAGTGTAGAGGGAGTCTCACGGTTGAGTGGGAGTAGTGGTAGACGAGGGTAGATTGAAGGTTGAGAAGTTTAAAGGACATGACTTTCAGTTATATAAAATGTGGATGGAGGACTATCTCTATCAGAAGGATTTATGGTGACCATTGGGAGGAGTGTCCAAGAAATATGCACAGCTATGTCTCAGGAGGATTAAGATATTCTGCATAGAAAGGCATTGGGTAGCATTCACTTATGCCTGGCACAATTGGTGGCATTTAATATTACCAAAGCAAAGACAACTAAAGAGTTGATGGAAACCCTAGCAAAGTTGTATGAAAAGCCTTCCACTTCAAATAAGGTATTTCTTATGAAGCATTTATTTAATATGAAGATGGTAGAATGTGGGACAGTGAGTGATCATTTAAATGAGTTTAATACAATTACTAGTCAATTATCTTCTATGAGTTTAAATTTTGATGAAGAAATTAGAGCTCTTTTGATTCTCTGTTCTTTGCTAGAAAAGTGTAGTAGCTTGATAATGGTTGTTAGTAACTCTGTTTCTAATTCAAACAACCTAAAATTTGATGATGTTTTTGGTGTTAGTTTGAGCGAGGAAATTCATAGAAAAAGCTCAGGCAGATCTACATTAGGTAGTGTTTTGAATGCAGAATTTAGAGGTAGAACACGAGATAGAGGAAACAACTCTTTCAATCATGGGAAATCATGAGGGAAGTCAAAGGGAAAGAGGTCTCAATCAAGGAGACCTAGTGATTGCTAGTACTATGGAAAACTAGGTCATAAGAAAAAAGGTTGTTGGTCTCGGGAGAATAAAGAAAGAGACAAACAAAAAGGCAATAAGGAGGAAAATGTGGTAAGTAATAAATATGACGATGATGTTTTGGTCTTTTCCCTTGAAAATGGTGATGATTCATGGGTTCTAGATTTAGGGGCTTCTTTTCATGCTACACCCCATAGGAGTTATTTTATTGATTATGTCCAAGGTGATTTTGGGCTAGTTTATTTGGGAGATAATGAACCCTGTCAAATTGTTGGGAAGGGAAGAATTAAGATTAAGTTGTAGAATGGGAATCATTGGATAGTACAAGAGGTAAGACATGTTCTAAGGCTGAGTAGAAATTTAATTTCAGTAGGGCAACTAGGTGATGAGGGTTGCATAGTTACTTTTAATGATAAAAGTTAGAAAGTTTCAAAAGGTTCCTTAGTAGTAGAAAAAGGTTTGAAAGTAGGCACATTATATCTTTGTACATGTAATAATGTTCCTTCTAGTTTACTAATTACAGAGAAAAATGAATTTTCAGGAAAAATTGTTGCACTTAAGCAGGTTGAGCACAAAACAGTTGCTTTGGATATAGAAACAACACTACGGTACAATAGAGTTGGGCACATGAGTGAGAAAGGTATGAAATTACTTCACTCAAAGAAAGTTTTACTAGGTCTGAAATTTGTAAATTTAGATTTCTGTGAAAGTTGTGTATATGGGAAACAAAAGAGAGTTCTAGTTTCTTTAAGGGTGGGAAGGAAAAGAAAGATGATAATTTAGAGCTTGTGCATACATATGTATGGGGTCTATCTCATGTATATTCCCTTGGTGGCTCTTTGTATTATGTTACTTTCATTGACGATGCAACTAGGAAATTCTGGATTTATTTCCTTAGGAAGAAATCTGAAGTATTTGAAACTTTTAAAAAATGGAAAAGCTTGGTTGAAAATGAGACTGGTAAATGATAAAAATGTCTCAGATTTGATAACGGTGGTAGGTATTTCAGGAAATAATTTGAAGATTATAGTTCCTCTAATGGTATTCCTAAGCAGAAAACGGTTCCAAGGACTCCACAAGAAAATGGAGTACCTAAACACATGAATAGGAAAATAATGGAGCATGCAAGGACCATGAGATTGCATGTTGGGATCCCCTTAAACATGTGGGAAAAGGCTGTAAATATTGTCATTTATTTAATTAACAGATGTCCCTCTATTCCTTTCGGTTGTGGTATGCCAGAAGAAAACATGGACTGGTAAGAAGGTGAGTTATTCTTTTCTAAAAAACCTTCAGGTGTGAAGCATTTGCAGATGTAGCTTTTGAAAATAGAACCAAGCTTGAAGCAAAATCAAAGAAATATGTATTTATGGTATGGCATTGATGAATTTTGCTATAGACTTTTCCATTTTGAAAATCATAAAATTATAGGAAGCAGGGATGTCATATTCAATGAGAAAGTGTTGTACAAAGATCTATTGTAACAACATTCAAGAAGAAAGACACTGATTATGTAGAGTTGGATGATACTCAAAAAGATAATGTTCCAGTAATTCCTTATGCTCTGCAACAACAACAAATACCCCACACCCCAGTGAATGTTAGACGGTCAACAAGGCTAAGTAGACCTCCTGATAGATTTTCACCTTCTTTGTATTCTATTTTATTAACTGATGTTGGTGAACCTCAATTTTATAATGAAGCTATGCAGGTGGATACAAAGCTTTAGTGGGAGTCAGTAATGATAGAAGAAATGGACTCCTTGCTGAAGAATCAGACTTGGGATTTATGTAAGTTACCTGCAGGTAAATGAGCTTCACAGAATAAATGGATTTATAGGCTTAAAGAAGATGATGGAGGTAAGAAAAGATTTAAAGCCAGATTAGTCATAAAAGGATTTGCATAGAAACATGGTATTGATTTTGATGAGATAATTTCTCCAGTTGCTAAAATAACTTGTATTATTACTATTTTAATTATTGTAGCCACCGAAGATTTGCATTTAGAGCAGGTTGATGTTAAAACAACTTTTCTTTGTGGTGATTTGAATGAAGAAATATATATGGTACAACCATAGGGATTTGAGGTCAAGGGTAAGGAGAGTTTGGTGTGCAGATTGTAGAAAAGTTTATATGGCTGGAAGAAAGCACCTCAACAATGGTATATTAAGTTTGATACTTTTATGAATGAAAATGGATAAACTCAATAATGTAATTCTGACCATTATGTTTATTTCAAGAGGTTAAATGAGGACAACTATATAATTCTATGTTTATATGTCTATGATATGCTTCTAGTTGGGTCTAACATGGATCATATTAAGGGGTTGAAACAATAGTTAGCAAAATATTTTTCTATGAAGGATTTGGGGGCAGCAAAACAAATCCTTGGCATGAAAATTTGTAGAGACAGGAAGAACATAAAATTAACACTATCACAGGTTGATTACGTTGAAAAGGTGTCACAGAGATTCTCCATTAAGGATGCCAAAGCTGTCACTACACCTTTGCCTAGTCATTTAAAATTGACTAAGAAGGTGTGTCCAAAGACACTAGAAGAAGAGGCTAAAATGTCCAAGATACCTTATGCTTTATTTGTAGGGAGATTAATGTATGCTATGGTATGTACTAGGCCAGAAATTACACATGAAGTGGGAGTCCTTAGCAGGTATATGAGTCACCCTGGGATTGAGAATTGGAATGCAGTCAAATGGACTATCGGATATTTGAGAGGTACATCTAATAAGTGTTTACACATTGGGGGCTCTACTACTACTATTCATGGCTATGTTGACTCAAATTTGGAAAGAGATATAGATACCAGGCGGAGGACTATAGGATATGTATTTACTATTGGTGGGACAACACTGATTTGGATTTCTCAGTTACAAAAGGTGAATGCTTTATCTACTACATAGGCAGAGTATGTTGCTGCTATAGAGGCAGCCAAGGAGATGATATGGCTTCAATTCTTCATGGGAAAATTGGGACATCCATTGGTGGAGAACTATCTATATTCAGACAGTTAGAGTTCTATTCATCTTGCGAAGAATTCTTCTTTGCACTAAAAAACAAATCACATACAGTTGCGGTGTCATTTTATTCAGTCAGTTTTGGATGATGGGAAGTTAAAGATGGAAAAGATACATACAGATGATAATCCAGTAGATATGTTTACAAAGGTTGTGATGAGTGAGAAGCTGAATTCTTGTTCAACTTTGGTTGGTCTTCTAGATTGAATAGACTGACATAATAGGAGTGTCCAGGAAGGTTGGATCCAGTGCAAACTTCATAGTAGCGGTTTAGCTACATGATCAGTCTCCAAGTGGGAGAATTGTTGGTTTATGTGGAGTCTAATCAGTCCCCAAGTGGGAGATTGTTATATTGTGGTGACTAATTAGGAAAGTATTATACAGGAAAGTGTTATAGAATTTTTGCAATGCGTGGGGTGACATTATGTAACCCTAAAGTGGCATAAATATTGTATAAATTGACTTAGGGTTAGGGTTTTACATAATGTAATGTTTTTTCTTCTTATGGTGGTATTGAGATGTAAAGGATTGTGTATTGCGATCAGATTGTAATCATTGGATAATAGAAAGATTGGACTTGTTGTTAGGTGTACGTAGCCCAGTGATTGGGTGAACCACGTTAAATCTTTGTGTATTGTTTTATCTTCTCTTTTGGTTTAATATTCTCTAATATTGGTTATATTTCTGCATGTAATTTTTATTTTTGTCTTGATAATCCTAACACTGAGCACTGTTGGATGAATGTTAACTTCCACGGGGCCTCTAGAGGCAACCCAGGCCCTTCAGGAGCTAGATATGTGGCATGAAATGAGAAATGATGTATCACGACGCTTGGAGCCAAAATTTTGTCAGGCGGTGGTTGGTGTTGTTGTAATGGAAAATAAGTTGGGGGTATGGAAGCTTCACCTTGAAGGTTATTCTCTACTTACTGTGAATGGTATTGTCAAAGGACATGCAGATACTTGGTACCTCAACAAACAATTCAGGAGCATTCAAAATCTAGTTAAGGTATTTGAATACTTCAAGGTGATACATTTCCTAAGTGAAGCAACCACAATTGTTGACAAACTCTCCAACATTAGGGCAAATGGGTCTTTAACAAAAAAAATTTAGGACCTAAGGTTTTTGGATTCCTTAGACATAGATATGGAAGAATGTGATCTTTAAAAATTTATTTGGTGAACACCTTTTTAGTAATGATGAGGTTTATGAAGATAGAGGAGGAGGAAGTACATTTATTTTCCCTAAGAAGTTGGAAAGGATGATTGGACTATTGGTGTGGTGTGTGGGAAGTATCAAGTGATATTAGCTAAAGATCCACTTTAATACATGGAGGGGAATGAAATGGAAATGGTGTATTTTACCTAAGACAGGGAAAATTGCATGGCTTGAGAAATCTTCTAATTTGAGAAGTGGTGTTTTGAGATCAAATTAATTTCTTGGATTGTGTTTTGGTGGCTCTAGGTTGTAACCTATGATGGAGGAAAAAAATTTCTTGCAGTCTCTAGGAAAACTTCCTAGTTTCATAGGGCCCATATCCATTATGTGGATGTGAAATGTCTTCAAAATTTATCATGTCAAGTTTTGGGAGGCAGTGGTGATGATGTTGGGGGAGGAGTTCCTCAATTACAATTTAAGGTTGAGGACCAATCTCGATATTTATTCTCTTTATAGACTTGGTTTTGATGGTTGATTCTTCATGTGATGAGGTGCTCAGGATGTCTCATACGTGCATGGAACCCAAATGGGCTGGTAGGGTTGCGAGCATTGTTGGGTGAGTGGAGGTTGGTGTTGGGTTACACATGCATTCTGGTCTGTGGTGACTCATTGGTGGGGAAAATGATGTACTGAATCCTTTGGAAATTTGGTCGTCATCCCAACTGATGGTTGATCACATGGTGAATATTCGAAAGGGGTGGCGAACTCTTTTATGCATTCTACAGAAAATGGATATAGAAAGGTTTGAGATGGAAATCGAGTGAAATTTGTAGTCCCCATTGGGGAGGACGGTTATCCACTTCCTAACAAGCATCTTCCCTCCAAGGATGTGGACCATGGAGATTGTAACAAAGATGGTCGGGGCAAGGTGGTTCTGGTTCTATGTCTGGTGCTCAAGGAGTTATTCGTGGTGGTGGCATCACTAGGGATGGGGGTAGGGATGGAGATATGAGTGGTGGTTCATCTTTCTTGAATTTCTCTAGGGAATAAGCATAGAGTTGGTTCCAATGATAGTGGGGTTTGGGTCTTGGTCTTCTACGTGCACTATTTTTTGTAGTATAGGCTAGTGTCTCCGATGGCGTATCTCAGTCTTGATGTTTCTTTTTAGTGTTTTTTGTATCAGTGGTGGGTGAGGTTTTGGGGTGTTATCGAGATAAATATTCCATGAAGGGCTTAGTTCTTTTTGTTTCTTGGAGGGTTCTTGTGTCACATTTTCCATTTTGTAGCTTTGATTTTCTCTGTACTGAAATTTTTTTGAAATTAATAAAATATCAACTATTATGGATAAAAAAAATATCTAATTTATTTGTAAATGATATAACTATATATTAATTAAACTATGTTTCTTCATATAATAAAATAATATTAGATATATAAAGAAAGATAAATTTATAATTATTATACTATTCACGAGTCATTTTAATTCATAAAGTTTAATAATAATGATTGGGGATAAAAATAAAATGTGATGTTATAAATTATCGAATCCTATGTAATTTTATTTATAAGTAATAAATAGCCAAAAAATTAACATTAATAGAGGATACTACTGAACTGAATCTAGACATGAGGCAGAGAGGTGGGTGTTCATTTAAGGTTTCAAAGGGAGAATCAGATTCCAATATGTAAATATAGATCATGAAAATCTAGTTGAAGTGTCTCTGGAATTTTTTTGGATGTGCCCCGACCCTTTGGTACTTTGGCTCAGGGATTTTGGTTCTGAGTGAAAAGGTTTTCCATGGGATTTAGTTTTTTGGTAGTGGGAGGCCATCCTCTAGATTTTATCGTTGATCAGAATGTATCTACGTTAGAGTGTCTTTGTAGCTGAATTTTTTTGGATGGTTTAGTGTCACATGGAAGATTTGAGATGGCTCCTTATGTGTATCATTTTATATAGGTGAGGTGTGGGAGTATGTGCAGTCTATGTGGGGCCTGAAATATCATGAATGGGTTCTTTGTGGAGGTAGTGTCTCACTTCAAAGTTCTCGTGGTTGGTATTTGGGTTTTCCCCTCTTCTTTTTCTTGGTCACTATTTTTTGTCAAGGGGATGGGGGTTCCCCTATTATTGGGTCCCATTTTACTTGTCATGTTTTCCATCATGTAGTTCTGGGGGTTTTTCTTGTTTGGATGGTTGTTCATTTGCAAGCTCTACATATATGGCCTCCTCAATTCTTGTGGCGCTGAGGATTTTGAATTTTTGCCTAGTCATTGGTGGTTATGGACATCAATTGGGATATTTTTTGGTGTGTGGGTTTAGAGTGGATTCTCTCTCTTTTGTATCTAGGTGAGTGTTGATAGTTTTAAAGATCATTTTTGGGTGTTGACCTATTTTTGTTTAAGGATCTCTTTTTTGGGGGTTTTTGTTTCTGCTTTCGACAACTTGGGATTTTTATATTTTTATATTTTTCTCTCTATAGGTCTATTGTTGTTTTTTGTTAGGTTTCTCCCCATTGGGATCTTATTTAAGTCGATCCTACACATGTTGAGGTGGTACTTTTTCCTATGGATACATTAAACAGATGGCTCATTTTTCTCCTACTCTCCTTTTTCCTGTGCCATTTTGAGGTGGAAACATATCTTATGGAGGTAAATTATTGCTATTGGAAAAAGGATATTACTTTCTTAATGTCGTCTTACATTAGCCATGGTAGCATGGATGTGGGTGGTACTAGGTTTCAGTTTTCCTTCTAGTGGTATTCATCTTAGTTGTCTCTTTTGAGGTGGGATCCTCTTTTGTTAACGTGGAGAGGAATTTTGCACATGATTTATGGATAGGCTAGTGAGTTACTTTTGTTGACACCCACTTACTAGTTTTGGGAAACATATTAAAACTTAATTTGAAGGTTTCGAGAGCCTTTTAAAATACTATGACCCTCTTTTTTTGAGAGGTTATCTCCATATATCGAAAAACTTTGAGATCATTGCTCAATTAGAAAAGAGGGATAAAACCCTTAGGAAAGTACACTAATTTACAATATATATTTGACTACAATCCAAAATATTGAATTAGAAGTTAGCATCACTTATGCTAGTGTCGTTTCATGAAAGTGAAGTACAAAAATATTCTCAAATAGAAATTGAAACACTGATTACTAATGCTTCACACATACAACATATATCCATAGCACATCTGACCATCACAATATGAATCCATCACAAAATATGATCGTACATATCAAATATCAAAAATAGTATCTTCGTTGGTTAGACTCCAAAGCATAAAGCATACCATGTGAAGTGTCAACCAAATCCTCCATCAAAATCTTATACTAACCTCAAAACATTCCATAGATCTCATTTACCATGTCAGCTCTAGCAAATTAAGATTATATACTGATCAATTAATCGATCTGATAGGAGTGCTTAATGATCCACCAAACTATATCACTATTCTTCATTAACAATGAGGAAACCTCTACAGAGAACATCAAAACTTAATCATCTATTGTCATGGAATTAGTTATATTATACCAATACTCTATTTTCCCTTCATGTACTAAACCATATATCGAACTTTGTATCCTTTGCCAATTCTTCCATAGTTAGCCAAATTTTGCCTCTAACCATAGGTATCGGTACAATATGACAAGTGACCTTCAGAATCATACAGTGGGTGTTCTCTCAATACCATATCCTACTTTTTGTCTAACTTTGACACTGAAACAAATATTTTGAAAAACAAACTTTACTTTCAAACACATATTTCTGCAAAATGACTAAGAATTTGAAGGTGATGTAAAATAATAACTTTTAGCATTTTTTTCTAGTTACTAAATTATATTTTTTTAAATGGAATTTATTTGTATCTATTTTTCTTCTCATTTAGAAAGTGGTTTGTATGAAAAAAACAACATATTTAAAGAGTGGGAGTCACTTGGTTCAACATAACTTTTTAAAAAAATGAAAATGATGTAATTCTTTCAAGGTTAGGTTTTTAACATCAATAGTAATGGATCCAATTTGTTTTGTTCAATTTGGTTTAAAATTTTATTTTTTATTGAGTTATGAAATGACATGTAAGTTAGACATAGGTTCCCTTGGTTCACTCTAACTTTATCTATATATATAAAATTTGATTTTTTTTATTTTTCTAATAGAAAACTAACAAAAAAACCTATTGGATACATATTATTCATATTTTGTTTCTTAATTTATTTTTTCTCAAAGCATCAAAAAGAGAGGTTGCTAAATGGCTAGACAACCTATGTTTAATTAAAATAAAAATAGAAAGTCACAATGGTTTCAATATATATCAAAATTATAGTCATTGTAAAGCTTGTTCAGAATATTATATGTTGGAAATATATTGTAGGCTAGGTGACTAAGACGAGGTGAATAAGGAACCAATAAAACTTCTTCACTTTTTATCCTTGATTAGATTGTCTAATCTAATAGCATGCATGGAACAGAAAAATAATAAACATTCATAACACATAACAGAAGATATGGTGATCCAGAAACCTTCCAAATAGAAGGTAAAACTGGGATGGGGATGATACCCACAAGCTTTAGAACTGCACTAATAAAGTTGGTTGGTTAAGGCATACAATTTACCAGTTCTGATGGTCAGCCCTATTAGGAGCAATAAGGACTGGTAGGTCCACCTTGTGAAAGGATTTATACAATACAGTTAAGTATGCACTCTGCTAGGAGATTTGTGAAGGAGTGTTAGGTCCACCTTGTTAAAGGATTTTGACTGATACACCTGTTAGGATGAATTAGTGAATGATCTGCTATGAAACTTTGATTTGTTGAATAAGATCTTCTATGAAACTTCTAATCAATCTGCCTCTTCATATTTGCATCCATACATGTATTCAATTTTTTTCTAATGATTGATATTTTTTGGATAAACAAAGTGTCTCACATATATACCTATCCAAATTAATTACCTTTATAATTCGTATACTATTATATTAAATAGTATAAAACAATATTTACTAATTCAGCCCAATACTGATACTTGGGTCCATTAATCCACTCAGGTGATATACTGACACTCAGGTGACACAATGAACTTGGAAACTCTGGCACATGGTTGACATTGGGTGCTCGGTCCACATTGATCACTTAGAGATGGTATGCAACTCACTTAACATTGGTCGCTCAGCAGACACTACTTGGAATTGACTGATCAGTTGACACTGCATCTGCTGGCTCAGTTAGCATATGAATGACTAATTTTTTTACACTAATTGACAATATTTCTTTCCATAAGGTCTAAAATCTCCCCCTTTTGCATTAGTGACAAAAAAATGTATCATACCAAAAACTTTGATGAAAAAAACTGATAAGTCAAAACTCTCGCTTACCATGTGCTTGGATACTAGCTGTGTTTTGACTACTCTTCTACAACTCAGTTGCAACTGACTCTATTTTTTATTTTTCATAAATTTTTCTTAATTTTCTATTTTTCTCAAAGAATCAAAGAGAGAGGTTTCTAAATGGCTAGACAACCTATGTTTAATTAAAATAAAATTAGAAAGTCACAATGATCTCAATATATATCAAAATTATAGTCATTGTAAATCTTTTTTAGAGTATTATAATATGAAATTTTTTGTTTACTAATATTGTCTTATTTGGCCCTTGATTGAGGCCTCCTAAGGGATGGATTCTATAGAATTCAGCCATCCTTTCCCAAAAATTTCAAAACGAGGGAGTTCATGCAAAGGGGTTTAGGTGAGTTCATGCGATGTATAATCTCCATTATTGAGAACATAAAAAATATCAAAATAAGTGTCTCTTTCCAATGGTCTCCCCCTTTGGAAAATTACTAAGTGTGCAACAAAAATTTCAAACATCAAACTTCTCCTTAAAACCAAAAATGTCATGTGCCCCCTAAGTAGAATATCTCTCTCCTTAACTTATTTTTAACTTATGTATCTCCCCCCTTTGAAATCAATGCAAAAGGACATGATAAAAAAAAATGGAATACCAAAATCCTTTATATAACTGGTATATACAAGTATGGAGAATATACTTATAAAAGTTTGAAAATGATGCAGAGGTAAGGGTGGCAGATTAAATATCCCAACTACAAGCTTAAAGATTGGAGAAAGTTAACTACTGTTCCCAAACCTTAAATTCAGAGGTAAGGGTGGTAAATTAAATAGCCCAACTACAAGCTTAAAGATTGGAGAAAGTTAACTACTATTCCCAAACCTTCAAGTGCTTCAATTGACTTCAAACTAACAAGAACTCTCCACAAAGTTCCCAAGTGATAGATTTGGTTTCCTTGGGTAGTTTTTGCTTTAATTCAAAGCTTTTAAAGGTTTTAAGACACTTCCACACTCCAATTCTTCAAGTTTCTTCAAAACTATCCCAAAGGCCTAATTTCCATACTTATAGCCTTGCACCAAGCTTCCAATAGACATAACTCAAATTTTTCCCAAGTCACCACATAAACTATTCAAACTCCTAGACACCCTTTATTCCCTACTTAAACATATCAAAACCCTCCCATAGGTTTCTTTGGATCATCTAATGTTGTCCTCACAGTGTGACCCCAAAATGCATAAAAAGAGCAATTTAACAATGCATGTGTATGTTTCCTTCACTCCCAAGACTCCAGTCTTTAGAAAGTTTCATATTATGACTTAAAATGAATAAATAAAAAAGGAATTAGTCCCAGACCCCTTGCAACATCAAAATCCCCAAATTAGCCACTTCCAACCCTTGTTTTAGGGCTTCTTCAATGTATTATCTCCAAAAACCTTAAGACCAAAATGGAACCTGATTCACCAATACTTAAACATTCTAAGACACCCCAAATCATAAAATTTACTCCTTACTTGACTAGATCATCCTCTCGTATAACTATGCCATCAAATTCGATGTAATTTCACCATTTGCTGACTGTGACTACCCTTTTATCCACCTTTATGCATTACTCCTTCACTTCATTGGTTATATAAATACTTTTACATTTTAGATACAATCATTGCATCAAGGTTGGGCCTTTACTTTCATGGAATGATATTCATCTTTGTTAACTTCCTATCAAAACAGTGAGTTCTAAGTCCTCAAACTGTGATAGTGCTATGACAGAGAAATAAAATGGATTCAAAACAATGCAAAATTCATTAAAAGTGTCTTCAAACCAATAAGGGAACACTCCTATAGAATCAATACATCAATATTAATAGATTTTCAATTTCCAAGCAAGTAACACATCACAAAAATATTGCAAAATTCTAAGATATTCTTTATTTTCTATAACAATTTGTCCTACATCAGATATCTCCCGTACAATGGATCCCTTTTGTCATAAAAAATTTCTCTCCTAAACTTCCATAATAGCTTTTTATCGGTTTTGTCGATTATTCTAAGGATTTAACACTAAAACTTAACTTCCCTCCATAACACTAAACTAGCCATTTATATCTAAAGTTTGAAATTTAAAACTTATTAAAATGGCCTTCTTGAATGCCAAACTTCAACCTAGTGACCTCTAATGTCTTAGAATTATTTATTGACCTATTCTAAACTCCTAGAACCTCCATTACACTCTTGGACACTATTAGTCCACACACAATCATATTATGGTCCTTTTAAGGATATTTGGACACTTTAAACATATAGGTCCATTACATGATTTGAATGCCATTATAGGCTCTAATAATGCTCAATTGACCTCCTTAGAACTTTGCTTGTACATGTCATTTCTCTGATCTAATTTTTATTTCTTTAATGTCTTCATAGTCTTCATATCTTGATTGGTTTTCCTTGGTGCCTCTGCACCATACTCCCCTCATCCAATGAAACTCTTGTCCCAAGAGTTTTTCTTATTGGTCCTCTTTATTGTCCTTGGATCAATCTGAAACTTAGGGATCAAAAAGTCCCCTAAAGTGGCCTTCTTTATCACACTGGTCTGACCTGCATTCACACACAACTTATTAGAAGAAAAACCTTGATTTGCTGACTGCCCTTGTGCATAATAGTAAGAAGTCTTGAAGACCTTCATCTCTTCTCCATTTCTTGGATAGGACATCTGTCTGACAACCCCTACTCTAGTGTTATGTTTCTACTCAACAATAGGAAATTTGATTTCCCTAACTTTTACAAAGGTTGGATCCCAAGGCTCCTCTCCCTTAGGACTCTCATGACTGCCACTTGACTGCAATTTCTTATCCCAACTAGTCTCATGTTGTTCCTTCCACTTGAGTTCTTCACCAAAGACAAAACAATAGAATCAAATTGTCTTCCCAATAAAGGACTTAACCTATATCTTTTCTCTTCTTGATGAACTAGATAGGTGTTTGAGTACCCATAATGTAGAAATTTTCTTGAATACTGCCATGACCTACCAAGGATAAAATGCCCACAACTCATATGCATTACATAATACAAAACCCTGTCATAATATCCATCAATAGAAAACTCAATCATAACTTGATCCTTAACCAATGAATTTTGATTTGTATCAACCCAAGTTTCATAATAAGGACTATAATGTGGAAAAAAATTCAAATGCAACTTGTTAACAACCTCATATGAAACCAAATTGTGACATGTACCTGAATCAATGATGAGTTGGCATACTGTTGGCTTTCCTTCTTCACCCCAATTTCAAATCTTTAAAATTGAGTCTTCCTAGAATTTGTCTCCTAATTCTCCTCAGTTTCCCATTTATTTATTTTGAAAATGCTCTTGCAAAGTCATGTTTTGTAAAGATAATGTTTAGATGAACTCTTAAATTAGTGAACCAAAAGGTTCAAGTTCAAGTGGAGGTTCTGAGATTCAAAATTCAGGTTCGAAGCACAAGTTAACTTTGTTGAACCACATTGAATAGAGTTCAAAGAGGTTTGAATAGAGTTCAAAGAGGTTTGAACAGAGTTCAAAAGAGGTTTGAACAGGTTCAGAGGTTCAGTTGAGAGGTTCAGTTCAAAAGTGTAGTTCACAAGTTTTTCAGTTCAGCATGGTTTAAAGTGGTCTGAGATTTAAAGCAAAACTAGTTTGCAGAGTTCGATGGATTTAGAGGTGCAATTTTAACAAGAAATTTGAAGGGAAAATATTCCAAGGCATGAGAAATATAGTTTCATGATTCAATTTTGCATATCTAAAGGTACAAGTTCAAGCATTCTAAATGAGATATTTGGAGTTCAAAATGCATGAATTCAAACATGTGAAGGCGCAAGGGCCTTTTATTAATGCTAGTAATAGCCTGGTGTATAATTTATAAATTTCTTATTTTTGAGGAATAGAGAGAAATAAATCTATCACGGTGATTGGAATGATATACATATGAAGATCCAAGATAAGTATGATTATGTGATTGTCAAGCTCAGTGATTCTTGAAAAGAAGAGTAGGTTGTTATCCAGGAAAAGTCATCATCGTGTGTTACTAGGTCAAGCAAGGTTGTCAGCGTAGGCATGATTCAAATATTCAAAGTTTATAGAAGATATCAAACAAGTCTAAAATATGTGATAATGAGATTAAAAATAATGAAATGGATAGGAACTAAGCTCTTGTTGTGTAATCTGCAATCACCATGACCCGATCCATAACATTTGATAAATGTGAAGTTTCACATACAATTAGCAGTGTTTATAAAGGATGGATGCACAAAAAGAATATGATGATTGTGTGATCTAATTCATCAAAATTGTATCAAAAGAAGGATTCAGAAGTAGCTATGGCAACATTAATATTGAATAAGACTTCTATGACCACAGTTTTGCAGGAAACAGACAATGAGTCTCAATGCAGCGGGCATAAATTTTGATTTCACTGTTGGATCATGATAAATTAAGGATATATTGTCACAAACCTAATTGTATAGATTCTCACTGGAGAGATCTTCAAAATTCTACCTCATTTGTGAGATATAGACGACTATGTGCAGTACTATCTAAATTGCCCATAATAGTCACAAAATAATGACAACACTACATCACCAGTAAGTGCCACCTGTCCAAGAGCCCATGTGTACATATTTAAATATGAAATATGAGTCTTGGGTTATTCATAATCCTAATCCCTTATTAGGATATTGTTTAAAGACAAATTATAAAGACTCTCCAAAGGGGCTAGAAAATTAAAGGATTTAAAAGTCTAATGTTGGCAATCAAGGATCATTCAAGAATTGGTTACAATAACCGAATAGAAACTTGAAGACACTATATCTTTTAAAAGAGTGAGAATAAGGGAGGGATTTTTTTTTTCTTTCGAGAGACTTTTTTTTTTTGCAAGGGAAGAGATATATTTATTTTTCAAATTATATTTCGTGTGGGCAGAGACAATAGGATCTATGTTATCTTTTATGTTTGGGGAAGGAAGATATTTTTATAATAGATCTTTGAGCCTGGATGCTTGTCTTCTGGTTGGAATTAATTTCTGAATTAATTCATCTTTCTTTAAATGTAACTCTGTTTCATTTGAATGTGTATGTGCTTATCACTTGGTCTTTGAGCCTTGGTTATTCATATACTTTGAAAGATTGATATGGCTTTCTGCCTATGTTTTCCTTGTTATGTAAAGCTTAGATAAATGGTCTTTGTGCCATTTATTGTTTATTTTCAGTTGCTCATTTCTTTTGCATTTACTCTATGTTTATGGGTAGATGTTTGTGTGCCTTTCATGCTTTCGGTTAAAAGAATTCATGTTTGTAGTTTAGCAGATTCATTAAAGATCTCACACAAGGATCTGTACCCAAGACAATTTAGAGGATGCTTATGCATTTTAATTGCAAAGCGGTCCAACTGTTAGTCACAAATATTTGTCTTCTTGGTCTGGGAATTTGGGATTCATTTTAAGATTGTTTTTTGTAAAAGACAAATTTGTTCACTAACACATATCTTCCATTGTATCAAACAATTAGACCTAAAAATGATTGGATTGTGTGGTTTTCCTCTTCCTACTAGTAAGAACTTGATGGAGAGGTAAGGTTGTCAGATTAAATAGCCCTACTACAAGCTTAAAGATTGTAGAAAGTTAACTACTATTCCCAAACCTTCAAGTGCTTCAATTGACTTCAAACTAACAAGAAATCTCCAAAACATTCCCAAGTGATATATTTGGTATCCTTTCATATTTTTTATTTTTATTCAAAGGTTTTAAAGGTTGCAACTCACTTCCACACTCTAATTCTTCAAGTTTCTTCAAGATTGTCCCGAAGGCCTAATTGTCATGCTCGTAGCACTGCAACAAGCTTCCAATAGAAATAACTCAACATTTTCCCAAGTCACCACATAAATTATTCACACTTTTAGTCACATTCTAGGCCCTACTTCAACATATAAAAATCCTCCCTTAGGTTTCTTTGGATCATGTATTGATGTCCTCACACTGTGACCCCAAAATGCAAGTCTATGTTTCCTTCACTCCCAAGTCTCCAGACTTTCAAAAGTTTCTTATGAGGAATTAACCTATATAAAGACAAAAGGAATTAGTCCCATACCCCTTGCAACATCAAAAGCCCTAAATTAGCAACTTTCAACCCTTATTTTTAGGGCTTCTCCAATGTCTTATCTCCAAACACCTTAAGAACAAAATGGGACCTTATTGACCAATAATTAAACATTATAATACACCCCAAATCATAAAATTTACTCCTTAATTGACTAGATCATATGATTATATACCTATGCCATCAAATTCAATGTAATTTCACCATTTTCTGATTGTGATTACCGTTCTCTCCACCTTTATGCATTGCTCATGCACTTCATTCATTAGATACCTACTCTTACATTTTATATACAATCACTCCATGAATTTTAGGCCTTTAATTTCATGGAATGATATTAATCTTTGTTAACTTCCTATCAAAACAGTGAGTTCTAAGTCCTCAAACTGTCACAGTGCTATGACACAGAAATAAAATGGATTTAGAACAATGCAAAATTCTATCAAAGTTTCTTGAAACTGATAAGGTAACACTCCTATAGAATCAATACATAAATCTCAAAAGATTGTCAATTCCCAAGGAAGTAACACATTACAAAAACTTTGCAAAATTCTGAGATATTCATTATTTTCTATAACACTTCATCCTACATCAGATATCTCCCTTACAATGGATCCCTTTTTTCATAAAAATAAGCTTTCCTAAGCTTCCATAACTAATTTTTTTCAGTTTGATGGATTATTCTAAGGATTTAACACTAAAACTTAACTTTCGTCCATAATACTAAACTATTTGAGCTTGAATTTCTAGTTTTGATTGTGGAAATGTAAACAAAAAATTCAAGCTCAAATTCAATGGATTGTGGAATCTGATTGATTTAATAATAAAATAGTCATTTATATTCAAAGTTTGAAATTTAAAACTTATTAAAATGGCCTTCTTGAGTGATAAAACCTTAACCTAATGACCTTTAATGCCTTAGACTTAGTTATTGACCTATTCTAAACTCCTAGAACCTCCATTACACTCCTGGACACTATTAGTCCACATACAATCATATTATGGTCCTTTTAAGGACATTTGGACACTTTAAAAATATAGGTCCATTACATGATTTAAATTCCATTATAGGCTCTAATACTTCCCAATTGACCTACTTAGAACTTTTCTTGTACATGTCATTCCTCTGATCTACTTTGGATGTATTTAAGGTCTTCATAGTCTTCATGTCTTGATTGGTTGTCCTTGGTGCCCCTGCACCAGAAATGATTTGAGAAATTATTTCTTCGAGTACAAAATTATAAGTTCTAATTCTCCTCTATGCTCCCTGAATTCCCAATCTATCCATAAATGGAGTAGGCTAACTTCTATTTCAATAAGGTTGGGTGCACCAAGATTAGTTTGGTTTGCCTTTGCCTCTCTCAATTCATTGATTATGATGTAAAGTTTATGTGTGATCTTATTCCTCAACTCATCAATTCTACCTTTTATCATCTGTTTATCTGTCACTAAGGTTCAGATCTTATCATCCAATAATATAACCTGGGATGATTTACTAGATGCAAAAGTTGTCAAAGAATCATTTGTTCTATATAATTTTGACAACTTATCCTCACTTTCCTTGATTATTTTCTCTATGCATTTAAAACATTGATAATATTTAATACATTCTCTATAAGTGTTACCTCCTTTTGTTAGGGCATCTCTTAACCTTTGAAATTAATCTCCCTGTGATATTTTGTCTTTTGCAATCAAAATGTTCAACTGATTGAACCTTGTAACATCAAATTATTTTTGCACCTTAATCAATCTTGATTTCTCTAGTGACTCAAAGTGTGTATTCACAATATTCAAAATACCTTCAAGGTTATTTGAAGATGAAACATTATGATCAATAGAACATAAGATCATTATCTTCTTCAACATGTATAATAAAGTTCCATAAGTTCGTTATCCTTTGTATGAGTCCTCAAGGTTTGTTTTGTATATTTTTCCTCAACAACCAAAGAAAGCCTCATCATATGCATATGGATCATTGAATCTAACTAAATTGTACATTGACTTCTTCATCAAGAAATTCTATCTATGTCTTCAAAGTGTCTCTTGTCTTGAATTTATATTCAACATCTTCATCCAAGGGTTTCTAATCCACCTTATATTTCTATTCAACAACCTTTCCTTTTCCTTTATCTTCCTTATGAAAAGTTTCTTCATTTATTTTTTCCATCTTCTCAGACTCTATGTCAGTATGAGATGCATTTTTTCCTTTTGCATCCCCTTTATCATCTTCATCAATAATATGAACATCATCGTCGAGATTTTCTGCATTTTCCTTCTAATTGTCTTCCATAAAAGAATCACCTTCTAATAAGATCATTGGTATAAAATGTGTTTCATCTTTTTTCTCCAATAGATAAGATGAATGGTATGCCTAATACGAATACACCAGGAAAATCATTAAAATCTCTGAGGTTTTCTCCTGGCTCACTTTCATGGATAGCGGTATCATCATGTGTCCCTTTATCAATATTAGACCATTTTTTCAGTAATATTTTCTTAAAGACTTCAGTTATATCTTTTACAACTTCATCTATTTTACCGATCATTATCTTGTTGATTCTTTCCTTTCTTATGAATGCTTTCTTTGTTTTGTCAAGAAATTTATTTATATTATCTTGTGCAATTACAGGAAATGGATTCATTATTTTTTTTCTCTTTAATCTTCTTCTTCTCTTCTAGTGTTCTTAATCACCTTCCTTCTAGAATGTCATACAATTCATTAGGTATATCACTTTTAATCTCTATGAGGATTTAGAAACACTCAGAGGATGAGGGAGAGGGGTAAATTATCTTTCTAGCATTTATAACCCTTTTGACTTGATTGCATAACCATAACCTACTAGAGCAATAAATAATAAATAACAAAAACAAAAAGAAAAGAATCCACACTATTATAACACCATGATTTTTATCATGGAAAACTGGTTAAGGGAGAAACAACTGTAGTGATAGAACCCTCAAATTATCTCCGCATAAATAAAGGACACCCTATTAGGGGTTTAGTACAAGAGGGGAATATACTTGCATTTAGGATTACAACCTAGAGCTCACTGCTTAGATTACACAATAAGTATACAACCCTTAGAGGCTCATTGTTATACAAAAGATTACATCAAAAAGGGTGAACTAATAAATAAAATCATCAATGGCTATACAACTCCATTAAGTAAAATATAAATCTTCTCAACTAATAGTTGAAACTCTTATCACTGATCCATCAGTCACATAAAAGGTATATCATTCATATCCAACCATCCCTCATTCCAAATATCTCAAAACAATGAGCATATATATCAATAATTAAAGATATTTACCCTAAGTGTTGACCGTAAGAGAAAAATAGATAACGTGTGAAGTGTCATACAGATTCATCATCAAAATGTGTTTCTAACCTCAAAAAAACACATATAAGTTATCAAAAATGTCAGATCTATCATTACTAACTATCAAACTGATCAAATCCTTAGTTTGATAGGATCTCTAATTGATCCACTCCACAAATGTCTTTGTTCTTCTTTGCACTCGATATATCGATACTCAAAAAGTGATAAATCTATCATATAATAATATAAACTACTGCAATAATGGAAAAAGGTAAAAAAAATACCTCTCTGAATCTCATCCTAGGTTTTCACCTCAACACTCAATCATAAACTCTTGTACCAATCCGTATACTAAAACTTGTATACTATATTTATTATTTCATACTTAGCCAAATCTTATAGACTATCCTTCGATATGAACATATCATTACAATTCATCTCCGTAATAGTGTATATTTTCCATCAACGACAACATACAACTCCTCTAGATTAGTGCCTCTTGCCAATAATCTCCCCCTTTGGCATTGATGGAAACACTTAGAAAAAAATGACAAAGTGTCCAAAAATACCAAACTGTTATACACCAAAAATAATTCTTCATAACAAAAAATGTGTTCTCTTCCTTAGCTAAATCTAATTTTCTTTTCTCCTCATATCTCCCCCTTGACATCAATGGAAAAGGTAGGTTTCCACCTCAAAATTAAACTACCCAAATCCTATATAACATACTATACAGTAGTTATGGATACATACTTACAAGATGTTTAAAATGTTTGAGAAATTGCTTCTTAGAGCAACAGAGTCCATATCCCATCTCTGCTTCATACTCTCCATGACCTTAATATTCCCACATATTATGTAAGATACTTTATCTATATTAATAATATCTAAAGTATTAGGCATGTTATAAGTAAGCTCTGCTTCCTTTAAACTATTAAGAAAAATATCAATCTTAGGAACAATTATGTTCATGAGTTGAGTAACTCTTCCCTTCACTCTTTTCTTCATAGTGACAAGTGTTGTAATTTTATCATTAATTTTTATCACCTATACTACATGTACTAAAGATAAAATCTTAAAAGAATCAAAATACTTTAAAAATTCAGATATTTTATCATCAATCTCCTTAATGACATTGTCTACATCAAATTCCTATTTAGTACAATCAATACATCCTTTCTAAATTGTGCTCCCTTTATTCAAATTATTCTTCACTCCTTGAAAGTCCAAGCCCAAAGAGTTCTTGTTTGTGGAAATCTCATGCTTTAACTCATTGAGTCTCTTAACCTCATATCCAACATGTGCCTTCACCAATGCTTACTACTGTAAAGATTCAAAGTGTGTATTACTTACCTTCAATAAACCTTTCAACTAACCTGGGGTTGATTCATTTTGATTCAATGCATAAGTAGGTAAGATGTTGCATAAAAATTGATATGCCAAAGTAACCAACTCATTGTCTTTCCTATGTGTCCTCAATATCTAATTTCTTGCTCTAGTATGTGCTATAGTGTAAATTTCCATCAATTGTTCAAGAATAAGATCATCCAACTAAATTAGACCTTGAATCATCTATACATCCTATGAATCAATAATGTCACTTTCTCCTAATGCCTTTTCAATGTCTCTTGCAGCTTCATCAGTCTCATTCTTTGCTGCCGAACCTATCTATTTAATTTGAGCATGAGTCTGATCTATCATTGTCTCTTCTTCTCTTGTGACTTCTGGATTCTGACTATCTAATTTTTTTTTTATTCATTTTCCTTTTTCTCCATATCCAAATAATATTCTCCCTCTTTTATAGTTTCCTCGTAGTCAAGAAACCCAAGAATATCTTCTTCTTCATCAACAATTGAGAGTGTGATAAGAATGCCAAAAATTTAAAGAAATATGGTTCACCAGTTTACATATGAAATGAAGTATCTAATAGTTCATCAATCTTCTCATCATTCTTTTGACTAACCTCCTACTATTTTCTCATTAGAGTCTTTTTCACTACCTTATCTATATCCTTAGTCACATCATTAATGTTTCTGAGAATAATCTTGTTTATCCTTGACTTCTAGTTCAAATGTTTATTTTCTTCCTCAAGTAGAATTTATACTTCCTCCCTGGGAATAATAGGATATAAATTATTCAATATCAATTCTCTGATATCCTTATCCTTCTTTTCTGTTGTCAATATCCTAGCTTCAAGTATATCAAATAGATCATCATGGATATTCCCTTTGATCTCAACCAATGCTCTATTATACTTTTCAGATATTCAATCAGTCCTTCTAGTTTTCTTTTCTTGTCATTGTCATACAAGCTACAAATAACTTATTCAATTGAACTAATATGCCATGATGTGTCATATTATTCAAAATATCATTGCATGGAAAATTTGGTTTGCTAGATATGATTATAGGTTCGTCATCTTTAGAATCTTTCATAGTTTTAGTATTAGTCACCACTTTAAGCTCATTCCTCTCTCAACCTTTTCACTACATCATGTAAGTCAGTTACCTCTTCTTTGTCATCATCTTTGTATCCTTTATATTTTATTTTTCCTTGACTCACTTTCTTATCATCTACTGTATCTTAATAGGTTTAGAGGGTGTGACCTTCAGTATAGATGGTTTCTGTGTATCATATTTAATTCCAACCTTCTTATTCAATGGACTAATAGATGAATTAATTGATCTTCTTGTCTATTTTCCTCTAGATGATAATGTGAATGATATATATTCAAGAAGGGCATAAAAATCAATAATAATAAGTTCTTCTGCAATCTTTTCCTTTTTTCTTTCCTTTTATTCAAACTTCTTCCTTGCTTCAACCATATTTTCTTTAGTGAAGATCATCATTTCACCAACCATATCAACTTGTTTTTTTATTTTCATTTATCTTCCAGGCCTACTGAGTACCTCATATGCTTCAAGACTCTTCTTGGCATATGCACTGAACCTTTTCTCTAATTTATCTATGAGTTTATTGAAGATATCTTATCCATACACCTTAAGAAGTGGACCATCCACCTCATATTCCATGGGCATTACCCAAGATGTTCTGGGATCTACTACCTCTATCAGCCATTCATCAATCTCTACCATGAAATAATTTTTTTCCTCATACTTCCTCACTATTTCTAGTGGCATCCTATACCTAAAGTGCATAGATTCCTGATTTTTTTAAGTATCACCATATATGAGTTCTAGTTTTCTTTACTCCTAGCATGTTATAAATTTCCTTCATCTAGATGGCCACTGATTCATGCCCTTTCCATTTAATGTTGCCTACTCCATGAAACTAATTGATGAAATAGAAAAATAAACATACCAACAAATATCCATACTCAAAGATTTGGTTTTTGTCCTATATTTTATCCATATTTTCCATAACATGATCCCTTGATGCTTCCAAAATCTCATATTACTCATTTTATTTTACCATTTGATATGCAACATATATAATTGTACGAGATATGAAATTCTCCATGCTATAGTGAAATACCTTGTAACCAAGAGCCATGGATGAAAAATTTACATTAGGTTGAATAATATTGTTCACTATCATTTCTCACTAGTCCCATTGGGAACTAGTAAGATTTCTCACTATATACTTTTGAATAGATTTTTGTGTAGGAAACTATCTTCTATCACAGAATATTTTAAGATCCTTCAAAACCTCCTTAGTGATCTTATAAGGTTTATCTAAGAACATGACTTGGGCATGGACTTTTCTTAACACATAATGTACCAAGTCTTCTTCCAAACAATCAGGAAACTCAATTACCTATGCAAAATTCTTCTCTTCCAATACCTTTTATTCATCTTTGAGAACCAAATCTATAAAGACCTCTTTGAATTTTTGTGTAATCACTCTATCTCCTAATTCTTCCAAGTTACAATGAATATATTCCCTAATGTCTTCAATGTGAAAAACTCCATAGGGAACAGATAAAATGTACCATTTGGGTCATCCTTTGTGGATTTATGTGGATGTTACTTGAACATTGGTTGAGGACGCTCTATTATATTAAATACTTTGGGTGTATCCATCATATATCTTTCAAAAATGGAACTACGCAGGGAAAATACCCTTTTTGATGATTTTAGGTTTTAGCTTTGAAATTATTTAGAAATCTCTTCAATCTCCTTCTAAATCACCTTAGACTATTCTGCAAACTTTTCTACAACTCGCAAGGTGTGAAATAAAGAGAATAAATGCCCTTTTGTTTCTTCACATGTCTAAAATTATATAATAATTAATGTGCTATGCCCTAGCTTCAAATTTTCTCATAACAGAGGATATAAAATCTATTGTCGATCCTTTGAAACATCAACCAAATTTTTGTGAACAAAATAACAAGTCAAAATTCACTTTTACATCTGCATATGCCAATTATTGCATTCATTGCCTTATAATATTTAGGGCCAGACAAAGAACTATGAAATACCCCCCCTCCCCCCCTTAGGTCAATGACCTAATCGGTTCTCTGATGAAATTTCCACACCATAATCTAGTATTATCTTTCCTATAGAATCAATCTATCCTTTTATAACCCATGTCTTTCTCATTTCCTTTTTAACTTCATCACAATCAATTATTTTATTTGCTTTATTATTGTTCACATTGTTCTTATCTACCAAACTTCCTATACTATTGTATCTACAACTTCTTGCAATATTAATTTAATTCTGCAATTACAATGTGTCATATTTACATACCTTGTATTCACTAGATTTTTCCTCAATCTACATTGCTTCACAATATGTCCACAATTGTTGCATTTGTAATTGGTTATGTTCATCTAGTTCACAAAGTTATTCACCTTTGATCTACATTATTTTCATTTGTCTCTATATTTATAGTAAGTGAAACAATAACAAGAAATTGATGTAACATTAGGTCTTCTTCTGCACTCTTTCACATTTTGCCCAAATTTGTTACGTGAAAAGCATCACCCATTAAAATTTTATTGCCTCATAGGTGTTTTCTTAGGTTCTTAAGTTACATTTGTCTAATGAATTAATTTTCTCACCTGACCCAGAACTTTCTCCTTTCTTAAATCCAAGTCATTGAGTAACTCCTTTAGGTCTTTGAATCTCAATTTATGCATCAACATTTGCTCAACTAGATTAGAATTTATTTTTGTATTCATTAGCTACTACAAGTTCAACCCTAATATCTTTGTTGATTATTTAAAGCTCCTTCTCATTATGTATGGATACCTCAAGATTGATCTCCAACTGTCCATCTTCACCATTCAGTCTATAACATTATTCTATCTTTTCCTTCAAGGGTTGCTCGATATTTTTCTTCACTTCAATCTCCTTATTCATCTTTATTACAACAACTTCCAATTAATTCTTTTGATTATCTCTATCTTTTTTGATCTGTTTACATTCATCTTATTTTTCTTTCAAGGCCTTTGAATCATCCTTATGCTTCAATTGATCAATAAGGTATTTCCTCTTATCTTTGGATTTGTTCAATTGTTCCTTTAGATTGCCATTGAAACTTTCAGCATCCTTAAGCTTCCTTTTAACTTCAAGTTATTAGAATTTGATTTTCCTAGATCATCAAGTACAACCAAGAGACACTTCTGAGTAGTGCTAGAAATTGTAAAATCTTCCATCAAGATCTTCCTCAAGTGGTTAGACTTATTACAAAGACCAAAGCTTCAATACTAATTCTTAGGATTGAGTAACAATAAGAGGGGAGGGGGTGACTTAGTGTTCTATCATTTATCCCTTTTAACTTGATTGCACAACCATAAAATAAAAGAAATAAATAATAAATATTTGAAAAGGAATCAAATCATCTAGAACATGATAACATCATGATTTTTAGCATGGAAACCTATTTAAGGAAAAAACCTTGATGGGGATGTAACGCACAAATTATCTTTTCAGAAATAAAGGATACCTTGTTAGGGGTTCAGTGTAAGAGGGTAATTCACTTGCATTCGAGTATATAGCCTACAGATCAATGCTTAGATTACACAACAGGTGTACAACCCTTAAAGGCTCACTCCCATACAAAAGATTATATCAAAAAGAGTGAACTGATAAATAGCATAATCAATGCCTATATAGTTCCAATATGTATAATATAAATATGTTCAACATATAGTTGAATCTTTTCTCACTGATTCGTCAATCACATATAGAATATCTCATTGTTATGCAACCAATGTTCATTCCAAACATATCAAACACTCAAGCATATCTATCCATCAGTAAAGATATTTACTGTAATTGTTGGGCTCATGAATAAAATCGATAATGTGTGAAGTTTCAGCAAGATCTATCATGAAATTTTTTTCCTAACCTTAAACATAAGCATATATATCATCACACATGTTGGCTCTATCATTACTAACTATCAAATTGATTGAATCATTGATCTAATGGGATTGAGGATAGATCTACTAGCCAACTATCTCTATTCTTCTCTAGACTCTGTATATCGACAATTAGAAAGCTATAAATCTACCAGATGATAATATAAACTATTGTGATCATTCAAAAAGTTAAACAATACCTCTTTGAATCTTCTCTTAGGTTTACACATCACAAATTAATCTTGAACTACTGTATCGATCCATATACTGAAACCTATAAACTTTGTCTATTATTCCATACTTAGCCAAATCTGATAGAGTATCCTTCAGTATCAACATATCATGACAATAAATCTCCCTAATAGTGTATAGTTTCCATCAATGACAACATATAAGTCGTCTATATTAGTGCCTCTTGTAAACAATCACTAGTAAGGATCTGTTGTATTTGTTCAAATAGAAAATAAATCCTTCCTCAAGTGTTCTTCTTTGTTTCTCATCATACATATGAAAATACTTCTTGATTTGAACTAATACACTATAAGTTGTTATATTCTTAAGCACGTCATTAGCACTAAAATGTGACTTACTAGTAATGATAGTTTTAGGCTTCTTACTTGTTGGTTCATCTCCCAATTGTCTACTTACTAGTCTTGCAGCCACACCTTCCTTTTCTTTCAATTCTCCAACAACATCATATAAGTCTTTCTCATCACCCTTTTTATCTACTTCTACTCCTTTGTAGACCATTTTGGCTTTATTTTTTACTTTCTTTCTTCAATATTCAAGTTTGTCCTTCAGTTTGACTAATTTTGACTAAGTGATCTTTGGTGTGAGTGTCCTTTGTGTAGATGATTTCCTTGTAGGGGAAGGCTTCTTCTCTATAGGGATTTATGAAGTTTTCTATCATGCCCAAAAGTTGGGAAAAAACACACAATCAAAACATTTTAAAACACACTAAAATGAATGGCTATACTACCTCAAAGATATAGAAAGTGCATGCAAAGTGGTGCAGAGGTGAAACAATAACCAGAAGCGTTGAACTAGATAGGATATCTCTTAGCACTATCTTACAGGGATCCCTAAACTGAAAACTTTGATTAGCATGCAGATCGAGACAGTTGACCAAAAGTCAACTAGGGTTGATCAAAAGTTAACTGTACTCCAAAATATGTGAAAGGGAATTACCAGGGCTTGCTAAGTCCTCAAAAAAACTTAGGCACGCAAACCAAGATGTTTGACCAAAAAGTCAACTAGAGTTTCCCAAAAAGTTAACTATCTCTGAAAGACATGACTCTGATAACCTAGGGTCCCGAGGTTGCAGGGAGCACCTAGTTTGAATATCGAGGTGAACGGTCAAGGTTTGACCATGGTTGACCAAAAGTCAACCATGCACGATGAGGGTCAACAACATCGATATTGCCCTTCAAAAAGGATAAAAGAAAATTATAATACCTTTAAAGGGGTCCATCACGGCAATAGGGAGTGGTCTTAATGCACTTATCGATAAAAGACGCCAAATATTAAATTAAGTTAAAAATAGATAATTTAATTAAATAAACAACATTTTCAACCTTATAAAAAAATTACTGATTTAGGAAATTACAATATTAGAATTTTAAAGCTTATCCTTTAAATTCACTAATTTATAAAAGATTTACTAATCTATAAACTAACCTTTGAACATCATTAAACAACATTTTAAACCTTATAAAAAAAATACTGATTTACAAAATTACAATATTAGAATTTTAAAGCTTATCCTTTAAATTCACTAATTTATGAAAGATTTACTAATCTATAAACTAACCTTTGAACATCATTAATCCATTATAAAGACATCTAATTAAGAAACGTAATCTTTATAAATTTTACCCTACCTCATTCCACAAAATTTAATCTAATAAATATCCAATTTTAATCCTAATCTATTATAAATGAAACTAACATGAATAATAAAATTACTTAAAAAGAAATCTTAATTAAAACAAGATTATACAAACTAAATCTTATTCTAATAAATTACTTGAGCAAAACAAATAAAAATAAAATAAAATAAAATCTAATTTTATTACAAAATCCAATCTATAAAAGATCAAATCTAAACTATATTATACGCTCCCAGCCTTAGTATAATAAAACACTTTAATAATGAAGTCACACTATGCGCTATGCGTCCTTGTTAAAAAAAAACACTTTAATACTCTATCCATATACTGCTTAAGAATAAAAATATACCTCAAAAAAAAAAATATTAAAATAATAAGCAAACCTAAAAATTAAAGTTGGGTTATACAACCAGAACCCTAAAAAAAACTTATGAGTTGAGTGTTCTTCGCAGCGTAAAAGGGACAGGAAGAATTCTGCAGAGGCAGCTACAGACAGGGGACGGAAGCGGTGGGTCGCTGGTGGCGGACGGAGGTGGGGTAGGTGTCGGCCGCGAAGGAAGGGAAGGTGGGGAGTGGGGATGACCGGCGACAGCGGTGGCGCTCCGCTGCGTGAACGCAGTGGGTGGCCGGCGCGCTGTGCGGCCACCACACTACGCCACGACAGTGAAAAACAAAGCACGACCAGGGGAAGAATGGGGTGCGGGGGTCTCGACCCGTCCCAAACAAAAAACAACCAAAAATACATTCCTTCGGCCCCTGCGCACAACATGGCTCCCCTTTTTTAATTTTAAATATAAATTAAGCAAAAAAAATAAAATAAGGACTGGTATAAAAAAAAGGTCTATGTCAAAACAGTGGACACATAGGGCTTTTTTTTTTAAATTTAATTTCATAACATGGATCCATATTTTATTCTCCAATAAATTTTTAAAAAGAGCATTTTTATATTTTGGAGAATTTTCGAGGATAATTTCTAAGTGTAAGAAGAATAATATTTATTTTCTCAACAACGCCAATTTACAATTATTTGTCTAAACTTCCAATTAATTGCTATAAGGAATATATTTATTTTACCATACACACAATTAGTATACAAAAGTTCTATCTAGGTACACCTTTACTCTTTGAAATTTTGTTGGCAAATGTATATAATTTAAATTAATTTTAAAACAAGAGACCAACTTATAAAGGTAAGAGATTAATTTGTTTACAAGGATCCCTTCGTTTTTCTTAATCAATCAATGTCATTTTACTAATTGAAGAAAATGATTCAAGTAGTTTTCTAATTTATATTTTACTACAATAGACCACAAGACTCCTAGAAATTTAACAAAACTTACATATATAATTTTCTCAAATCTTTCTTCTTAACTTCAAATAGGGAAAGATTACATTTCTTCATTGAAAACTCATTTGTAAAATGAGTGAAAATACTCAAGTCATAAAGGTTACATATAACTCTGAAAATCCTTTTATCAAATCTGAAATAATAAAATACATGGGATCACAAGGGTTACAAAGGTCGATTTTCCAGTGGTACTCATCTTCCACAAGAGGGCAATCCGCAATCTTCTACACCCAGAAGGTACCTATAGGATGAGGTTGACCATGGAGGCTCACCTCCCAACCTATAACTCAAGGAGAAAAAAAATAAAATAAGGACTGGTATATAAAAAAGGTCTGTGTCAAAACAGTGGACACATAGGGCCTTTTTTTTTAAAATTTAATTTCATAAGATGGGTCCATATTTTATTCCCCAAAACTTGGTGGACATAAATTTTGAAAAAGAGCATTTTTATATTTTGAAGAATTTTCTAGGATAATATCTAAGTGTGAAGAATAATATATATTTTTTCAAGAACACCAATTTACAATTATTTGTCTAAACTTCCAATTAATTGCAATAAGGAATATTTTTATTTTACCATACACACAAGTAGTATACAAAAGTTCTATCTAGGTACACCTTTACTCTTTGAAATTTTACTGGCAAATGTATATAATTTAAATTAATTTTAAAACAAGGGACCAACTTATAAAGGTAAGAGATTAATTTGTTTACAAGGATCCCTTCGTTTTTCTTAATCAATGATTGTCATTTTACTAATCGAAGAAAATGATTCAAGTAGTTTTCTAATTTATATTTTACTACAGTAGACCACAAGACTCCTAGAAATTTAACAAAACTTACATATATAATTTTCTCAAATCTTTCTTCTTAACTTCAAATAGGGAAAGATTACATTTCTTCATTGAGAACTCATTTGTAAAATGGGTGAAAATACTCAAGTCATAAAGGTTACATATAACTCTGAAAATCCTTTTATCAAATCTGAAATAATGAAATACATGGGATCACAAAGGTTACAAAGGTCAATTTTCTAGTGGTACTCATCTTCCACAAGAGGGTAATCTGCAATCTTCTACACCCAGAAGGTACCTCTAGGATGAGGTTGACCATGGAGGCTCACCTCCCAACCTAGGGCTTTACAAGGCCACCCCTAAGCTTGGGGATCCAATTTGGAATGAGATACAAATAGAAATTACACAACTTGCAGAAAAAACAAGAGAGAACTCAAACACAAGAAAGCTTCCCAACACAAGTTTGAACAAGAGGAAGGTCTCCAAGAAGCCTTCCTAAAAATTAGGGGTAGTTGTAGACCTCACAGTAGAAGAAATCCAAGTATCATAAAATGAAACTCAAGCCACACATGGACCTGATACGACCATCTTTGCAAGATGCAGTCATGAAATAACCTCATTATGCCCCCCAGGTGCCCTTAGGCCCTATTTGGCATCATGAGTATCATGAAACCCCATGTCTTTCCCTCCATACATTGGAGACTCTACACTAAAACTAGAATCATTTCCTAATATCCCTTCCAGGTTACTCTACCCTCCAAAGGGTGAGTTTGCCTTGAAGATACCCATTCAAAATTCAATACAACTTAAAAACACCATAAAAAAAATCCATAAATTTTCAACTTGAAAATAACTTAAAAAAAAAATAGGACTCCATTAATGGAGTTTCAAGCTCAAGAACACTAATGAACCAAGAAATATTTTACTAAATAAGACCGACCTTTAATCTAAGCTAAAAAAATACAAAAATTTGGTTTTGAGCTATCCTTCCCAAAGATTCTTCTCCAAAAGCTCCTTCAAACTAATTTTTTTCTCTAAGGGTAGAGAGTGGGTGAACACTCAACTCATCCTAAAACCTTTGATAAATAGGCAAACCTCCAAGACTAACCAATGGTGTCAAGACCCTTACCATCCCTAACTACCTACTTGCCTTAACTCTCTGGGTGGAGTCAAATGAAACTTGGGAAGAGAGAGAGAGAGAGAGAGAGAGAGAGAGAGAGAGAGAGAGAGAATAACCAAAGTTACACTCCTCTTCAAAATTCACTCAAGTCTGAAAATGACACTTTCAAGGAGTAATAAATGACTTTAGAGGCTCATTAATGACTGAAAATTACCCTTAACCCATAGAGTACCAAGTTGGGTAACTAAAACTGACTTGACTACCCTCTGGGAGCCCAAAAGACCCTTCTAAACTACCTTTGAAGTTAACCCACAGATTTCTAAGTCAATTTGACTATCTAGAAACTTCTAACCTTGGGGTAAGCTTGGGTACTACACATAGGTAACCTTAGTTAAACCTACACTTATCCCTGGTTCTCTTTACTAGCCATGTCAACATTAAATTGCAACAATTGCCAAAATTGGCACATTAAATTAGAACAATTGACATGACTCATTCACATGAACATTTATTAATCTAATTACACACATGCAAACCACATTTACAAATAAACTACATAAACAACAAGGTCCATATTTATTTATATAAACAGGACCTTGGAATGGATGGAAATTACATAGGTTCCAATATTGGGTCCCCGATTTAGATCCATGGTCAACTTTCCCTACACACTCATTGCACACATCAGTAGGTCCAAAACAACATGATATAAAAGGATATCGGAAAATCAATAATATACATGCATATAAACCACATCTGTATTTGAACTGAAATAACATAGCATCGATTTCCTAAATCAAATTCATTATATTACATTCGTACATTTAAACTCATATAAGACATCATCATAAACTGAAACTGAAGAAAAATATGTGGTATCTCAAGTGTACCCTGATTACATAATCATGTACTAAATACATAACATAGGATTCAATAGATCCTTAAATACATAAAAGTCTCCAATAGTCAAAGTGTTAGAAACACTGAGAGGGGGGGGGTGAATTAGTGTTTATCAATTATTTATATATCAGCCAATTAGACATAAAACAAATATGCATTCAAGAATCTTAACACAAGAACACATAACACATGATTTGATTACGGAGAACCTTGATCAGAGAAAAAATCTGGTGGGGATTATTACCCACAAAATATTGTACTAGGTATAATGAACCTATTAAAATTTCTTTGCCTTGTTAGAAGCAGTCTTTACAAATTGAGTACAATGACTTGGTTAAGGGTCTGAAACTGTTAGGAGTCTTTTACAATAACCCTGTTAGGGGTGGATGGCTCACTACCTAGGCTCACTGCCCAATATTATGAAGGCTACAACCCTCTGAATGTTGATATGCACTATATCAAAATGAACTACTGTAGTGACACTATTGTCTGATCAGTTCCGTGTATGCATGGATGCTCTTAATCCTTAAAGAGCTATATCATCTTCTGACTTCATTATATAGTACCTCGATAACTTCTTCTTACACAATAATCAACTTCTCTTACACGCTATAACATAACAATACATTACATACTTATATCTTTAAAAACGAATAGGTGCAACCCAAAACATAACACTTAGTCGGCCTCTTTAACAAAATATACAACGCTTCTGAACAAGTCGGCTCAAGCGTGTTTACAAAAACATTAATTACATCATTAAAAACTTATAGCTAAAGGCGCTTAGCCTTAACATCAAAAAATAATACACACTGACCAAAATAGTAGTCGGCTTCTGTGTTCTGTATTCTAGACTATTTCCTGGACTGCAGTGTACTAGTATGTCTGTAACTTTTCTGTACTGAAGTTTCATACATTGTGCATTTGGATATAGCATGTATATACACTATAGAGTATATACCTAAGCACACCCGATCTGGTGTGGTCTCTAACATGCGTGCTGATGTGCTGATCTCTGTATCTGTCTGTCTGCTCTGTATTTTATACTTAGTCATTTTATCTTCTAAGTTATCTTTGACAGAAACTTACTATGACTTTGTTGCCATGATTGACAACACAAAATAAGCCATGCTTCCTCAGGAAGTCAACTTTCCAACAATCTCCCCCTTTTTCATTTATGGCAACAAAGGAATGTGCCTAAGTTACACAAAATGACTTCATTCAAAAAATGACTGTATATACATATACTTAATGATATATACATAAATACTTTTCCATATATACACATTCTATACTACTCCCCCTTTGACATGAATGAAAAAGG
>MU228311.1:385559-412111 GCA_018584345.1 Thuja plicata
TCCCAAAATCACAACGCTTCTGTTAATGATGATGTTGAGGAAAAAATTAGAAATGTTGTTGAAGCAGCAATGATCCCCATTCAGAAGAAGATTTATGGGAATGAAGAAATGCTGAAACACTTGCTCACACTGGTTAACACTGGAATGAAGGCTACACTCGAGAATCTATGTTCTCTGAGAAATTGGCTGGAAAAAAATAAAGACAATGTTGATCACCCTGTTTCTTCCCAACACTCGGGACCTGGAACTCGCACTAGATCCAAGGTGCAGAAGAATGAAGATCCGGACCTGCAGAAGCTGAGAGAGAATGTGATGACTATGAAGACTCAGCTGGTGGACTCTGAAAGCTTTTTTCAATCTTTGCTCTGATTTTGGTGCTGGCGGGTTTCCTCTCTGTTTTCTTTCCAGCTGCTCTTTTGTGCTTTTTGTCTTGAATGTAATTGTTGCTAAATTTGGGTTTTGACCCTCTGTTGATTGTTCCCATCCTTGGGCTAGTCTGTTGCTCGTGGGGCTTTTTTTTCCTTTCCTTTCTTTGTTTTTTTAAAGGGTTTTGGGGTTCCCTTCAAAACTTGCTTTTACCTTAATCAAAAACATAACAATACATTACATACTTATATCTTTACAAATGAATAGGCGTGACCCAAAACATAACACTTAGTTGGCCTCTTTAACAAAATATACAATGCTTCTGAACAAGTCAGCTCAAGTGTGTTTACAACAACATTGATTACATCATTACAAACTTATAACTAAAGGCGTTTAGCCTTAACATCACAAAATAATACACACTGACCAAAATAGTAGTCGGCTTCTATGTTCTGTATTCTGGACTATTTCTTGGACTGCAGTGTACTAATCTATCTGTAACTTTTCTGTACTAAAGTTATGTACCTTGCGCATTTGGATATTGCATGTATATACACCATAGAGTATATACCTAAGCACACCTAATCTGGTGTGGTCTCTAACATGTGTGCTGATGTGCTAATCTCTGTATCTGTCTGTCTGCTCTGTATTCTGTACTTTGTGATTTTATCTTCTAAGTTATCTTTGAAAGAAACTTACTATGACTTTGTTGCCATGATTGAAAACACAAAATAAGCCATACTTCCTCAGGAATTCAACTTTCCAACATAAAGTATGTCAAACCATAAACTACTGAAAGCATGAAGAAAAGCAGTAAAACTATGACAGTCTGATGTAGGTCTCACATTTTGATTTAATGTCTTGTCTTTCTAGCCTATGATGAAGATGTAATTGGAGTGGAAATTCTAGGTGCATCAACATAAAAAAAAATAACACTTGGGTCACTTTCCTCTATAATCTTCTTCCTCTATTCCTCTTCATACTATTTCCTTGCTTTTGCAATCCGTCCCTTAGAGAATCCCATCATGTCACCTACCATCTAAACTTCTTTTCTGATCCTTCTACCCCTTGAAGGCTTGTGTAGTTCACTATTAAATTTTCCACTCTTCTCTTCATTAGTTGCAAACCTTTCTTCATTAGTTGCAAAAATTTCTTCATTAGCATCAAAAGGTTCACTATGAAATGTGTTTATATGAATTTCAATTACATTTAGATCCACTTCATATCCCATCAACATAATCCATGGTTTTATTGAGACCACTGCTTCTTTCAAGCAGGCGTTTGTCTCCACCATAAAGAAAATAGAGTCTTCATATCTTTTAACTAATTTTCTTAGAATTTTGTATCTATTATGCGTATCCTCCTAAAAAATATTTAAAGTATCCCCACATTGTACTTCTTACTAATTTATTATCTTGCAAAATATAGTACTCTCTAATCTAAATTGGCACTGACACTCCTTTCTTCCATGCGATATTATCAATTCAAGAATAGAAATTCATGAAGTAAAAGAAAATGTGTAAAATCAATGAACCATACTTGAATATTTACTTCTTATCATTCTTTATTTTATGTAAACTCTCTAATATTTTTATCCATAATTCCCCAAATGCGCCATACTCCCTATTTTCTTTAACAATTTTATAAGAAGTGTGAATAATGGTACTTGAGATTGAATTTTCCTTTCTAGAGTGGTATGGTTGGTATCCCAAAATAATTGTTTCAAGTGTCGCATGAGGTTTTTTTATATTAATTACTATTATTTCATGTTTTTCCAATACTGATTTAGTCAACTGGGTGACAATATGAATCTTAATGTATTTTAGGGTAGGAACCTCACCACATGCATTAAATCCACTAACTGCTTCTAAGGCTTCCTTCATGATTTTTTATAGTCTTTAAAGTCATATGAATTGGTCATGTATTTTTCTAAACATAAGCTTCATCAATTCTATCTCATCAAAAGCGTGAAAGTTCATAACTTGGTGAAATTTTCATGCTCTCCAAGATTTTAAACTCATGCTTCAGTTTTCCATTCTCATGGAGTTTCTCATACATTTCAGCAATTGTATTTTCTCCTAAGTCTTTGAAATTATGTACTGGATGTAAAATCTAATATATTCTATATGTAAATCTTCATATGGAACTTAAAAATGTTCTCTAAGGGTCATATTTCATAGAATTATGCAGATATTTCATAAATTTTTTCCTAGATATTTCATAGAATTAGTCTCTCAAGTTATTCATCTAGATTCATTGAACCACATTTGAATTTTTCTTTGAATTCATTAGTTGCAGAAAACTTACTCCTAATAATTCAATTTAACCTTTCAATATCCTTCTCATTATGTATAGAGTCATATAAATCAAGGTGTAATTGTCAATTCTCAGAGTTAGTTTATGACATTTATCAGACTTTTCCTTTAGGGATTTCTCAATGCAATTTTTTTACTATTTTTCTTTTTTTCAATCTCCTTAGTCATCTTCATATCCATGGACTCTATTTCACGTTTTAGATTATATTTGTCTTTTGAAAGTTGTTCACATTTATCTGATTTATCCTTCAAGGCTTGTGAATAATCAATATTATCTTTCTTCTTTAACTGCTAGAGAAGATATTTCCTCTTATCCCTATATTTTTTCAATTGTACCTTTAGGTTCTCAATGAATTTTTTAGCATCATTGGGCCTATTTTCTAATTTAATGTTATAAGAATTTTATTTGTTAAGTTCTTCAAGTGAAACCAAGAGCTGCCTTTAAACACTACTAGAAACTGTTGAATCAGTCATCAAGATCATCTTCAATTTGTTAGAATTCCTCCAAGGCACCAAGATCTGATACCAGTATTTGGTATTGAGGAATATTGAGAGAGACGAGGGGGTGTGAATCGGTGTTCTAACACTTTTAGCCTTATTACTCTGATTTATTAACCATAGACCTACAACAATAAAAGGTAAACAACATAAGAAAATAAACACCATCCACAATATTATAACATCATAATTTGTTTTTTCTTGGAAACTAGGTAAAGGGAAAAACCATGGTGGGGATGGAACCCATAAGTATTCAACTCTATAGAAATAATAACCTTGTTAGAGGATTAGATAGAATAAAGGGAATGCACATGCATTAAGGATTACAACCTATAGCTCACTACTTAATTATAAAACAAGGCTATATCCCTTAGGAAATCACACTTCCTATGAATATATATTTGACTATAAACCAAAATACTGAGCTAGAAGTTAGCATCACATATGCATGTACAGTTCCGTGAAAGTTCAACAAAAAATTCTACTAAACTACCAATCGAACCACTGATTACTATTCCTTAACACATACAACATATAACCTTCTTATATCTAACCATCACAATATGAATTCTTAAAAAAAAATGATGTTATATATCAAATATCTAAAATAGTATGTATGGAAAAAAATATACATATGATTACTTGATACTTGACAAGCTAATTGAAAAATACTTGCATTTTCAATATTAATTATCTACCATGGCAGATAATAACTAGATTCATTAATGCATAGTGAGAGTTCTTACAAATTTTAAAAATGTTATGATCAATGTCCAGTAGTCATAGGGAGAGGCCATTGTGTATCGTAAAACTTTATAGTGTATCCAATGGTAACTTTATATTACTATCTACACATATGGTTAGTAAGAATGTTACATTTAAATAAATTAAAAATGTGACTTTATAAATAAGCATTAACCTAGTCATAGAATTTATTTTAAATAATTAATTGAGGAGAACACACTTATCATAAAAATATGGGATGAAAAAGGTACAAATACCATGAACAAAAAGGTAGAAGTGCTATAGTTCCAATGCCCACTCCATCATGGGATGAAGAATGCTTATATTCTCAATTTTACATCTAAATTTTATACTATAGTTCCTTAATAATATATTATTTTGACTAAAATTTAACTTTATTTCTCTAATATGTGCTCTAGTTCCAATGCCTACTTCATCGTGGGAGGAAGAATTATTATATTCTAAATTCTACATCAAAACTTTATATTATAGTTCTTTAATAATACAACAATTTGACTAAAATTTAACTTCATTTCTATAATATAAAATTTATTTGAATCATATTTTTATTATTATTTTATATCTATTATTATTTAAAAATTGCATATGTTTGAGAGATCACATCCTATGTCCTTTATTAGCACATACATTTTTTGCATAGTATGTTATTTTTTATTTGGTGACCAACTAAAAGAATTATTTTATTTAACTTAAATAAAATATAACCCAAACACATATAGAAAATGCTTCATCTAATAACTAGCCTTCAAGACAAAAAACACAGATATATTTAATAAATTGTTAAAAAAAATGTATTCTAGATAATTATATTGAGACATGGTTCGGTAAGGTCAACTCAAGAGATGTTAGTTCTTTCATGATTTCCCATTGTCATCTCTATCCCTTATATTTAACCTCCTTGATTTGTTCCATATTCCTAGATCTTTTTATTTATTTATGTTGCTTTTTCTACCAATTGTTTTTTACTATGCTTTTTGGTCATTATTCTTTAGGAGTTATTTAAATTATTTTCAATTATCTTGTGTTTTATCAAATCTGTAGGTTTTGTTTTGATTGATTTCTTACAATGATCAGTTGACCATGTATGTGTGGGTTTGTAGGGAAAGAAACTCTTTTTTTAATAGAGTGGGATATTATGAAAAATATTAGACACAAAAAATTAAAAGGAGGCTTAGTATTAGAAGAGTTAGAGATATCATTTTAAAAGGAAAGTTTCAATGTAGGATTAAAAAGAAATGGTCCAAAACCCTTCAAAGGTGAGGGGGAAGACATCAAAAAGAAAGTTGAAGGAGGTAAGTGTCAGAAAGAAATGTTGATAAGGAGGAGTTGTATGTTGTCATTGATGGAAAATATATACTATTCTATTGATGAATTTCTATGATGTGATGATACCGAAGGATATACTAAAGATTTAGCTAAGTATGGAATAGGAAACCTAGTATACATGTTTTAGTATATGCATGGCTAGAGGAGTGTATGATTAGGTTTTGAAGTGTGAACTTAGGAGGAGCTTCAAAGAGGTATTATTTAATTTTTTCTTTCATCATGGTAGTTGATATTATCATTTGATCAAGTTACAATTTTCTAAGTATCGGGTATACAGAGTGGAGAGAAGTACGGAGAAAATTGGGTATTGGATTGATGAGCGATCCTATCAGATGGATGATCCCATTGGATTGATGATATGATCGGTTTGATTACTAGAGATGATATAACCAACATTTTTGATGACACATTCTTTTCTTCAAGTTTAGGAATAAGTTTTGAGTTCATGTCTACGCAAAAATTCACATGCTAAACATTTTTTTATGAGGCTGACAATGACAATTATTATACGTTGTAATAGATGTATAAGCTCATATTTTTGAGATATTTTAGAGGATGTGATGGTTGGATATATTTTTGATATGTTTTATATGGATGATGGATCAATGATTAGAGATTCTGCTACCAGACAAGGATATTTAATTGGCACACGCATGAAATTGTTCAAGCATTATTGATGTTATTTCTCAGTTCACTTTTATAGATGAAATAATTTTTATGGTACCGAGCCTCAATGTATGTTTTTTATTTAATAAGTGAGCTCTAGGTTGCAAGGTTGAATGCATGTACAATCCCTTTTTGTACTAAAACCCTAATAGGGTAACTTATTTCTATATAATTAATACTTGTAGGTTCTATCCCCACCATGGTTCTTCCCTTAACTAGGTTTTTATTATAAAAATTATGGTGTTATGATGTGTTGAAAATATATTACATGCAAGGTGACTGAGAGGGAGGGGGGGTGAATCAGCAACTAATAAAACTTAATCTTCTTTATTCACAATTAGATTATCTAATCTGATTTGTATGCATAGAGATGAAATGAAAGAATAATACATAACACATAACACAATATTTGGTTACCCAGATACCTTCCAAATAGAAAGTAAACCTTGGGTGGGGATGGTACCCACAAGATTTAGTACTGTAGTATAAATTTAGCATGTTAGAGCTTACATTGACCACTTCTGATGGTTTGCCCTGTTAGGAGCAATAAGGATTGTTAAGTCCACCTTGTTAAAGGATTTGATACAATACAAAAGGAAATGCAACTCTGTTATGAGATTTACAGAGGTCTGTTAAGTCCACCTTGTTAAAGGATTTTTCTGATCCACCTGTTAGAATGAACCAGTAGATGATCTGCTTTGGCAACTTTGATTTTATGAATGAGATGCTTTTGAATATAAATGATCACCTGACTGTGATAGATGAGTCTTTGTTGTGCTTTATACTTCTGCAATCTTCTAATCAATATGACATATCATATTCACATATATAATTCTACTAACTACTCTTCAAATACATATTTTGGATAAACAAAATGTCTTATATAGTAGGCAATATTGATCACTCTGGTCACACTGATCACATGGGCGTGTTAGTAATAACTAAGGGGGGGGGAAATCAGTGGCCTCAAAAATTAATCCTTAAATCAACCCTTAAAACTTATAACCACAAACTATGTCTCAAGTTATCTTTTGTTCTACAAGATGTATGCCTTGAAATACTTTTATCAATTTTCTACTTGTCTGATTGCTTTGCTAATCTCTCTTCTGTATGATTACCGATAACCAGTTAACTATTTACTGAAACACAGTAAATATGCACTGTATACTGATCAATCCAGAAATACATATGTGAAATGTAAAAATAGTAAAGTAATAAACCATAAACACATAACACAAGGATTTTAACATGGAAACCTTGTTAAGGGAAAAACCACTGAGACCGATACCCCAAATTTTCACTCTTCTGAAGTAAGCTCTATTAAGAGCCAACCCTGTTAAAGGTTACAAACACACTGTTAGGTGTGACCTTGTCAGAGGATTTAGAAATAGTTTTTCAACTAGTATCTGGCATCTAATGCTACCATCCTTGATTAAACTCTCTTGGTGTATCAATAGGTATCAGGCGTATCCAATGCTACTTTTGTGATCAAACTTTTTGATACTCTATGGGATGTATCTCAATTGTAATATACTTTTAAGTCCTGCTCAGTTAAGAGGCTACATATGCTTCAATGGTTAAACTGAAACACTAATGATCTGTTCATACATACAACTAAATTTCATATTTTTAGATCTATTATAAGTCCATTACCTCTCTGATCAATATAATCACTTATACCTTTGCTCCACACTCTTCTACTCAGTGATGATTTTCTCACTGTTCGTCGATGTCCGCATAATCTATCTCTTTCCTCATCTTGTTGATCAGGATTGAAAGAAGACTTTCTTCTCCTTTAGATTTTCTTTAGCATCTATCCTCTTCTCTTTTTCTCCTCACCTTATCCCCCATTCCTAATGAATTGGGTTTGTCTCTATATAGAAATGATTTCCCCTTTTCTTGGATTTCTTGATTCTTGGCATGTTCCACAATTCTTGCCAATAGATTTAAAGAAAACTCCTGCTTTATCTCAAAGAGATCTTCTTGCCAACTAGACAAATCAACTTTAAATCAATTACTTATCTTTTTCTTTATCTGGATTATTAAAAAAATGATAATTATTAGTTAATTCTATCTTTATCTCCTTGACAGCTAAGCATTTTGTCATTTTTTGAAATCTCTATTCTGTCGGTCAACACTTTAGTTAGTCGTTGGTGATAAATGACTATTTTGTCAGTCTGACTTTAGTTGTCATCGGGATCTCCGTCCTTGTCTTTTCAGTTAGGAAACACTGAAATTCTTTTAGTCAGGTTATTCTGTGCTTTTATCATCTGTCAATACTGTAACTCTGCTCATCGGTAATGTCATGCATTAGCTCATTGGGTAACACTATGACTCTGCTCTTTTAATCTTACCATCGGTGTGCACTCTCTCGGTGTATACATTTACTTAGTGAATACTTGACTTGTATGCATTACTAATAGAATAGCCATGATTCATTGGTTCTTTGAAGTCTTTGTTGTATTTCAATGACCATACAAATTATATCAAGTTTACATAAATGACAATACAATACATTAACTGATTTAATGCCTTGCATGATCATCAACTTAATATCTTCAAAACATTCAATCAGTTACATGTCATCAATCTCTTCCTTTGGCATTGATGGAAACATACAACATTATCATACTAAACTATTACTAATACAGTATGAAATATACAGTTTCATCAAGTTGTTCTAATGCAACTAATACAAATGTTTGGCTTTCGGTAAGCTCAAATGGCTTTGATTTGATTCTTGCAACTTTCTTTCTGTCTTCAGTCCCTTTACTGGATAGATGTAGAATATTTCTTTCTCTATTGTGATGTGTTCTCCTTTTGTGTCAAACTCTCTTCCTTTGACTATTCTCTTTTCTTGTGATGTCTTTTGTCAGCAATTCTCTTCCTTTGTGTGTACTCTCCCTTTTTTGTTACATTCTCTCCCTTTGGATACTTCGATGGATATAATCTCTTCTTGTCAGCAATTCTCTTCCTTTGTGTGTACTCTCCCTTTTTTGTTACATTCTCTCCCTTTGGATACTTCATTGGATATAATCTCTTCTTAAGATGATAATGGATAAACTCTCTCCCTTTGACAACAATGCCAAACAAACATCTTTGCAAACATAAATTTTGTAAAACAAGTATTTGACAATAATGTTAATCGGATCCTTTCTATCCATAATATATTCCTTGAATTTTCTATTCAATCAGTAATAACTCTGGTGCTTGGAGTAGATAAATACCTTGTTGTGTATAGATGTATCATTGGAGTTCATCTTTCTACTTGCATCAACATGAATGATATTATGATAATATGTAGACTGATGCAGCCTTCTAGTTAGCCTACTGACCAGTAGATAAGGGTCTGACCCCTAGTCTCTTTCTCAAGTATTCAAATGCATCCTTGGGCAGTGGCTTGGTCAATATATCAGCCAATTGTTCCTTTAATTGCACATACTCAAGTATCACTTCCTTTTCCTGAACTTGTTCTCTCAAATAATGATACTTGATGGAAATATGCTTTTTTTTAGCATGCATGACTGGATTCTTGGAAATTTTTATCGCACTTGTATTATCATAATAGATAATTACTGGTTCTAAAATTTTCATATGCATACCTTCCAGTAACTATTTGATCCATGAAATATTTGAGCAATTTGCAGAAGAAGCAACATACTTTTCTTCTGCAGTAGATTGAGAGATGCATCCTTGCTTCTTGTTGATCCATGTGACAAGTCTGTCACCCATAAAGAATGCTCCTCCAGTTGTGCTCCTCTGGTCATCAATATTTCCATCCCAATCAGCATCGGTAAAGACCTTAAGTTCAAATTTTCCTTCTCTTTTGTACCATAAGCCATATTCCTTGGTATTCTTCAGATATCTTAGGATTCTTTTTACAACAGTCATATGTGTTTCCCTTGGATTAGCAGAAAGTCTAGCAACTATTCATACTGCAAGTGCAATATCTAGTCTAGTGTGTATAACATACATGATTTTTTCAATCATTGATCTGTACAAAGTCTTATTTACCTCTAATGACTTGTCTTCCTTTGTCAACTTACAACCAGTTGCCATCAATGTTTCAACTAGTTTGGATTCTTCCATTTTGAATATTTTTAGTACTTATTTGATGTACTTGGATTGTGTAATAAAAATACCTTCATCTTGTTGCATGATCTGCACATAGACATCTCAAAATCTTTTCTCATTTTATTTGTAAATGATTTTCATAGCATATCATTGCCTCCAAATATGATGTCATCAACAAATATTACAATAATCAAAATGTTAGCATCAGTATCTTCCTTCAAATAAAGATTACTGTTTTCACTAGTCCTTACAAATCTAATACTTATAACATAGGAATGAAGTCTTTCATACCAGGATTGGGGTGCTTGTTTCAATCCATACAAGGCTTTGTTTAGTCTACATAACATGTCCCTTTTATCTAGATCAAAAAACCCTTCTGGTTGTTCAATGTATACCTCTTCTTCAAGTATTCCATTTAGGAATGCAGACTTGACATCCATTTGATAAACCTTGAATCCTTCACATGCAACATAAGAAAGTAATATTCTTACTCCTTCTAGCCTAGAAATGGGAGAAAAGGTCTCTCCATAGTCAATTCCTTATTCTTGTGCATACCCCTTGCATACTAGTCTTGCTTTATTTCTTGTAACTTCTCCATTCTCATTCAGCTTATTCCTAAATATCCATTTTGTACCGATGACATTTTTGTCATCTGGTCTCGGTAAAAGTGTCCATGTCTTTTTTTTATCTATCTTCTCAATCTACTCATTCATAACACCTATCCATTCATCATTATCAAGTCCATCATTGACAAATTTGGGCTCATAATCACAAATAAGACATCTTGTATTTAGAGACTTACTTCTGGTTCTCATACTGGCCTTTATATCTCCTATGATCTAGTTCTATGGATGGTTCCTTCTAACATATCTTTCAAGTACAAGTTCAGCTCTTTGTCTATTAGCTTGATCATCATTTATTTCTTCATTCTATTCTCTATCACTTTGTGCATCATCTTGAGCAATATTCTAATCGTCGGTATTTGTAGTCTGATGCTCGGGTGCAATGATCTGTTGGTTGGGATCTCTACATTATTGGTCAAGTAGAGTGTTAGGTTCCTCATTGTAATTAAACCTATTGTAGTCCTCTCATTCTTTAGTTCTTTCCTTTCCATTCTTCTCTACAAATTCATCTATCTTTACATTTTCACTTTCAACAATTTTGTTAGAGGCTTTGTTTAGACATTTATAAGCCTTTCTCTTGGTAGAATACCATAGAAATATTCCTTCATCATTCTTGGAGTCAAGATTTCCATTTATACCATCTTTTAAGATATAATACTGACTTCCAAAAATTTTGAAATAACTTACATTTGGTGTGTATCCATACCATAGCTTATAAGGTGTCTTTTTGGTGTCTCTCTTCAATTGTACTTTGTTCAATGTATAAACAACAGTACTGACAGCTTCTCTCCAGAAGATTTGGGTGATGCCTTTCTCTATCATTAGTGTCCTTGCACAATCAACTATGGATTTGTTCCTTCTTTCAGCAATTTCATTTTGATGTGGTGTTCTCAGTATAGAGACCTAGCTTTTGATTCCATACTCATTACAAAAGTTAGTTAATTCATCTAAAATAAATTCCCCTCCTCTACTTGACCTTAAGCATTTTAATTATTTACCACTTTTCTTCTCAGCCATTTCCTTATACCATTTAAACATCTTAAATTCTTCTGATTCATCTTTTAGAAACATGACTTTCATCATTCTAGACTAATCATCAATAAAGAGAATAAAATATCTATCTCCATAATAATTGTTTGTCCTCATAGGTCCACATAAATTAGTATGGACTAATTCTAGAATTGCATCAGATGTATGGGTTTTGCTTTTGAAACTAGATTTTGTCATTTTACCTTTTTGACAATTCTTACACATGATGTTGTCAGGCTTGGTCATCGTCGGTAAGCCTCTGACATTTCTCTTTTTGCTAATCTTTATCATGTTGTCAAAGTTCACATGACAATATTTTGTGTCATGGCCATATGTTTTCATTTGTAGCAATAAAACAAGTGGTGTCAGTATCAATTAGATAGAATAAGTTACATTTTGTCTGCTCACTAGTACCAATCAGATTTCCTAATTTATGGAAGATCTTTGCCTTCTTATTTTCAAATGCTACTCTGTGACATGAATTATTCAACTAAGAAACACTTAATAGATTATAATTCAATCCATTTACCCAATAAGCATTTTCACATTTTATCTGGTTATTCAACATTATGGGTCCTCTACCTTCAACTGGACAAGGTGTTTCATTACCCATTCTTACTGAACCACCTTTATAGTATTCAAAAGTCTCAAAAAATTTCTTATCACCGGGCATATAGTGAGTGCACCCACTATCTATGATCCAGACATAATTTTTACTAACTTTAGATATGAGTGCAGTTTCTACATACATTTCTTCATCATCATCTGAATCATATTTTACTACCACAAACACCATCTCGATGTCTTCATCAAATTCGGTGTCAGTATCATCATCTTTGCATTTTTATAGGTAACTGGCCTTCTTTCCTTTTTCCTTGTAGTCTTGGGTATCTCTTCTTTCTGATTGTCGGTAGCTTCTGTAATCACCTCTGTCAGACTTGTTTTCAAATGATCTGTCATTACTTTTGTCATCTTTTCTTTTGTTAGTACATCTTGCAGCAAAGTGTCCAATCTCTTTACAATTAAAACAAACAAGTGGTAATTTACCTTTTCCTCTATGCATTCTTCTAGCCATAAGTGCTTCAGTTTCATCAAGATCATCTTCTTCACTTTCACTATCACTATCTTTTCTCATAGTGTTGTTATGACTTGATTTACTTACTCTGATAGAAGATTTGAATGCAGACTCTATGTTTGGTAAGACATTATTATCAAAGTTATTCATCTTAAATGAAATCAGTCTTCCAATCAAACTATCTAGAGTAACATTGCTATTTGCTACTTCTCTCATTTCTTGAGTGGTAGATACTCTAATATCATAAGTAGGTAGTAAGGTTCTTAGAATTTTACTTACCACTATATCTTCTTCTACTACACCTTTATCTCCTCAGATAGCATTTAATACCTCTTTGATTCTTGTGTTGTACTATGTGATGTTTTCACCTTCTTTCATTTTGAGATCATCAAACTTTCCTCTAAGGATTTATGCCTTGGCTCTGAAAACATTCTTTTCACCACCATGTACAAGGATCAATTTGTCCCACATATTCTTTGCACTCTTGTAGGTTTTGACATCTTCAAATTCAACATCACAGAGTGAGGAAGAAAGTGCTATCATCATGCAATTGTGCTCGTGCTTCTCTCTCAATTTTTCAACTATTGGTGCTCCTATAGGCAACCCATATTTAGCATATAAGTATTGAGTAACATCATTACCAATACCTGATAAGTGGATTCTTATTATTCTCTGCCATGAAGCAAAATTACCTTTGGTCAACTTGGGCACATCTCATCAATTCATCTTGTGATCTTTAGCTTAGGTCTTGAAACCTTCCTTCTAAACACACAAGCTCTGATACCAATTGTTAGTAATAACTGAGAGGGGGGTGAATCAGTGGCCTCAAAAATTAATCCTTAAATCAACACTTAAAACTTATAACCACATATTATGTCTCAATTTATCTTCTATTCTACAAGATGTATGCCTTGAAATACTTTTATCAATTTTCTACTTGTCTGATTGCTTTTCTAATCTCTCTTCTGTATGATTACCGATAAGTAGTTAACTATTTACCAAAACACAGTAAATATGCAGTGTATAGTTTGTCAACTAGAAATAGTTTGTCAACTAGTATCTGGCATATAATGCTAGCATCCTTGATCAAACTCTCTTGGCCTATCAATAGGTATCAGGCATATCCAATTCTACTTTTGTGATGAAACTTTTTGATACTCTTTGGGATGTATCTCAATTGTAAAAGACTTTTAAGTCCTGCTTGATTAAGAGGCTTTATGCTTTAATGGTTAAATAGAAACACTAATGATCTGTTCATACATACAACTCAATTGCATATTTTCAGATCTATTGTAAGTCCATTACCTCTTTGATCAATATAATCACTTATACCTTTGCTCCACATTGTTCTACTCTGTGATGATTGTCTCACTGTTCGTCGGTGTCTGCAGAATCTAGCTCTTTCCTTAGCTTATTGATCAAGACTGAAAGAAGACTTTCTTCTCCTTTATATTTTCTTAAGCAACTTTCCTCTTCTCTTTTTCTCCTCACCTAATCCCCCATTCGTAATGAATTGGGTTTGTCTCTATATAGACATGATTTCCCCTTTTCTTAATATAGCTTTCTTGATTCTTGGCGTGTTCCATAATTCTCGCCAATAGATTTAAACAAAACTCCTGATTTATCTCAAAGAGATCTTCTTTCCAACTGGACAAATCAGCCTTAAATAAATTACTTATCTCCGGCTTTATCTAGATGATTAAAACAATGATAAGTATTTGTTAATTCTATCTTTAGCTCCTTGATAGCTAAGCATTTAGTCATTTTTTGAGCTCTCTTTTCTATTGGTCAACACTTCATTTAGTCAATGTGATAACTACTTATTCCATTGGTGTGACTTTAGTTGTCATCGGGATCTCTGTCCTTGTCTTTTCTATCACGGAACACTGAAATTCTTTCTATCGGGTTACTATGTGCTTTTCTCATTGGTCAACACTGTAACTCTACTCAATGGTAATGCTATGCATTAGCTCTTTGGGTAACACTGTGACTCTGCTCTTTTTTTCTGACCATCGGTGTGCACTCCATTGGTGTATACAGTCACTTAGTGAATACTTGACTTGTATGCATTACTGATATCATAGCCTTGATTCATTCGTTCTTTGAAGTCTTTGGAAGTATTTCGATGACCATATAGATTATATCAAGTTGACATCAATGAAAATACAATACATTAATTGATTTAATGCCTTGCATGATCATCAACTTAATATCTTCAAAACATTCAGTCATTTACATGTCATCGGGGCGATGTTGAATGACTCAGGCAATACTGATCACTCGGGTCACACTGGTAACTCAGGTAATACTGATCACTAGGGTCACATTGATCACTTGGGAAATACTAAATGACTAAGTGTTTTGACACTAATTGACAACATGTCTTTCCAAAATTTCTACAATATCCCCCTTTGGCATTAGTGACAAAAACACTTATGATTGTAATCTCAATCTGATAAGTCAAAACTCCCCGTTACTATCTTCTTGGGTTTTGACACCTGTTCTGTTGCTCGGGTCCAACTGACTCTATTTTTTTTATTTTTAAAATTGTTTATGTAATGTATATATTCTTCTCTACTCTACTATACATGTATTTCCTTAGTGTATATACAATGACCTTTTCCCCCTTTATTTTTGACAAAAAATTCCAAACTATATCTACAAGGTAATTCCAAAGTAGGGTAGGAAATCACAATGTACCTTCAAAATTTGAGACACAGTGTTATCCCAATTGTCTTGTAGCACCTTCATGATGTGCAATTCAATCTTTAACTTGGCTGACAACTCTATCATAAGTTCTACAACTGAGAATTTATTGTCATGGATGAGTGTCTTGGCACGTGTGATGTATTTCTGCATTGCATCCATGTGTGGTAGGAGTTGACTCTAAATAGCTAAAAGAGACTCACTAGTCCTTGCTTCTTCTCTCAGTAACTCAGCCTGTAGATTGGTTAGATATTTGATCTTAAAATGGTGTGTTGAGCCTGTGCTCAGATCAAGTGCTAACTGCTTTGCACTTTCCTTCAGATCTGCATCAATCTTTGCTAACTTATTCTTTATCTCCATAGTAAAGTTAGAGGTATCACTCAACTTTACAAACAATTCTACTACATTGGTCACAGTGGTTTCTAGAGTGCTAATAACATTGGTTAGTTGCACATGGTCAATTGCAATATTCTTTGCAACATTCTCTAGAACCTTGTTTTGAAACTTTCTCTCTGCTTTCTCAAGCAGTTTCTCTTGACCATTCATGTCCTCATTAAACTTATGGACTAAGTCAATAAGTTGATTCATAAGTGAGTCATTCTCATTGACCTCAATCTATTTTGTCTCTATGAATATGCCTTTTACATCTTCAAGTACTTTGTTCCTCTTTTTATCTTCTCAAAGCTTCTTCTGGATTGCTCTTTTATTCCATAGTTCTCCAAGTATATCCATTTGTTCTATTGATAAGTTGGAAAGATCCCTATTTGGAATCACAAAGTCCTTTTCAAGATCAATCTCATAAGTATTTAATTCCTTATCCTTACCTTTGATATTGGGATTAGGTGAAGAAATAATTTCCTTACCTTTTCCATCCTTAACTTGTGCCTCAGTATTCAATTAGATTAGGTCATTGACCTTTACTGCATCAATTGTTGAATCAAGGTTAACTAAAGAATCAGTACTGGCTGAATTTACCTTGTCCATCTATGACTCGGTTGTGCTGGGATTAGTAGTAGGTGGAGCTTGTTGCTCGGTTCCTACTATTTTAGATGTTGATTTTGTAACCTTGTCTTTGGTTGGAGACAATATGTTGTGGATAGGTGATTGGGGCAATGATTCCATAACTTCCACTGCAATCTGCTTGACATTAGACTCTTCAGTTGTTTGTACCTCGGGTAATGTATTATCATTGGTCTATTCAGGAGGATGTTTTCTCGGTACTTTTGCCTTATCATCTTCCATGAATTCAAATGTGGATTTCCACACTATTGTAGTAGACTTCACGACATCTTTTATCTTCTTGTTCAGTATCTGAAAGGTTTTGAATTTGGGAGTGTGACTATTTACATATTTAGTCATTGCCTCTTTTATTTCTTTATGTTTCATATCAGGCATGACTTCCTTTAAGGTTTGTTCTCTTATGTATTTTTAGTTTTGACTGCATTCAACCAGGGAATAGATACTGCCTTGAACAAATCTTTTGTCATATGACTCTTCAACTCAGAGGGGTCATATTTCCATTTAGCCATTTTCTCCACAACTTCTTCCTCTATATTTTTTTGTTCTTCCTTGGTCATTGAAGCATAATTCCATGACTTAAGATAACCCATACCACTGCCTCCTTTTATATCTCCAATATTTTTCTCCAGTGTAGGTGTTGGTTTCTTGAAGACAACTATATCAACTTTTGAATCATCATCATCATCTTCATCTTTACCCAATACAAGTCTCCTTCTTGATCTCCTTGGTTTGCCTATAGTGAAGATATGTGTAGTGGCCTTAGGTTTTTTCTTGAGAGTTAGCATCTTTTCCTTCTTAGGAGGTTCTATTTCCACCTCTACTTCTTCTTTCTCAGAATCATCATCCTCTATCTTAACTATATCAGCTTTACTTTCAGTGATAGAAGGAGAGTCGGAGGTCTTGCCATATTTATTTTCAAACTTTTCTAACCTCTTATTTTCTCTCTTCAAATTCTTAGGAATATCTATCTCTATAGATATCCTTCTCTTTTCTTCTTCATAGGTACCAAAGTATGGTGCCTTGGGATTCGCAGGTTCATTCATAATAGCCTTAATGATGTTCTTGGTTTCATCTATGTTAACCTCATATGCAAGAAGTTTTACCCATGCAACCCTAGGTTTTACATCTTATAAGTAAACCTTATCATAATCAACTAGGAAAAAGATATCATCCTTATAATTTTCAAATATTTATTTAGGGATCCTGTATCTGCTCTGCATTTTCTCTCTGAAGTTCTCTAAATATCCATCTATGATATTCTCATAATTTTCTCCTAACTCATCTATGAATTCATTTATCTGATAAATTATGGGTCTATCCTTCTTCCATGCTAGTGTCCCTTTAGAAGGAAAGAACTTATAAACATAAAATAATATGCATACTAGGAGAGAACTAAAATTACATGTATTTTTTTAGATACCTAGATGCTTTCCATATTCTTGCTTAGCTAAATGAGCTGCAAATCGTCTAGGTCAAATTCCAGATTGCTTTTCACCACCTTGTATGCTAAGTCCACAGCTTCACAAGGTACACTATTAGGTCTTCTAGAAATATTTATCTTGTGAGCTATCACATGAATCCCAAATTTAAATTCCATGTCAGTAACTATGTTCAGTCTCATGCCTCTGTCATCCCACTTGGATAGAGTTAGCTCAGCTAGCTTATCTTTTATTAGGGTTTTGGTATCTTTAGCTTTGTCGAGCATGGGATACCCTATTACTTAGTGTGTCATTGTTTTTATGATCTTTATAGGCTATTCCAACCATAGCTGCATGTCATGAATGCAGCTGAGAAAAAATATAATCCATTTGATTTAGAAATTCTTTAGCATGTACAGGATGTGGGTTAAAACTTTAATCTCTAGATTCTTGTGCTCGGGATTCATATTCCAGCCTACGCACAATTTCTCATATACTACATTCATCTCAATTATTCTGAGTTCTTGCATGTTGCAATGATTGAAGCTTGAAATGTCATTCACCAGTAATACCCTTAGCGGAATTAGGGAATGAGCTTCCAATGGGTCTACTTCTTCAACAACTTCCAGATAAAGTTTAAACTCTGGAGGGTTACAGACAACATTTATTACCAACATTTCTGATCCTTTATTAACTATGATGCTGGATATAGATGCCATATCGCTCAAAGAATTTGATCAAACTTTTATTTCAAACACGTGTTCACTCTTAATTGCTAAGGCTGAATTGCTCTGCAAACTGAAATCTTTGTAAACAATAACCTTTCCAATTCATCATTTAGAAGAGTTATTACCATTAGAGTAGAACATTAAATGTTCCATACATAGTAGCTGGGATAGCTCGGGTAGTTCTCCCAGGCTTACTTGGAAGCTCAGAGTAAATTGACTTCCCAATTCTTATAAAACCTGACTCAGCATGATTAAGGTAGAGTAGCTCAGGTGTAACTAGGATCCTAACTCGGTTAACACCATAAACTATCCTAATGCATCAATATGTAGATTTGGGCATGTTAGCATATCAGGAACTAATATATGATGGATTGAATGCATATTTCCAATCATTTCCTTGTATCTCTATTCTGTGATGGTAGATCCACCCAACTCACTATCTTGGGCACCATTAGATCCTTCATTGTTTTGATTTGAACCTTTAGAGGATTTCTGAGACCTTTGCTTTGCCTTTCTCAAAACTAGCATCCACTTTTTCTGTGTTCATACAATTTATGCTTAGATGATCAAGTTGTTTACAAACATAACATCTCTTGGTTGGATTTCCTTTTTGGAGGTGAGTATTTATACAATTTGTACCAATGTGTCCATATTCTCTACAGTGACAACATTTGTACCATGTGTTGTAATCCCAACAAAAATTTCTTTGGCCAATTGTTCAGCAGGGTTCCATTTCTTAGTTCTGCACTCAGAAGATCTATGACCTTGTTTGTTACATTTGAAACATTTTCCTTCAAACTTAGGTTTCTCAGTGCATTCACTTTCTCTATGTCCATGTTTTCTGCAACTGTAGCATTTACCATTAAACTTTGATTTTCCATTTCTCTAACATTTATTTCATGTATGCCCTAACTTTCCATAGTGGTTACAAGTAGGTTTCATGTTATTTTGGGCTCCTTGCTTTGAGGATTCACCTTGTTTAGTATAAACTAGTCCAGTCTGTTCATGATGTCCAATTTTTATTAATTGATCTATACTACCTTGTCAATTCATCATACTTTCATTGGTTTACCTTTAAGTGTTGAGATCATTCTGCATTTTTTCATTTTTTGTTCTCAGGTTGACAACTTCATGATTTTCATTATTGAGTTGATTTGCCAAATCTGTTTTTTGGAGTGAAAAGTGATGGATTTCATTTTCTTTTTCTTCTAACCTTGTACTTAGCAATCTTTTGTCTTCTTGTGCCAAATTTTTGTTATCTTCTGCTTGATTCTTTTTCTCTATGACTTCACATAATCTGACTGAATGAACTTCTTGTTCTCTTTTCAACATTCTTAATTCTTCATGTAGATTGAGATTATTTGCAAGAAAGTCTTCAATGGTTGCATCATGTTCTTCAGAACTTTTGTCTTTGCAAAAAATCTCCAATTCTTTCTTCTATGTAATTACTGTCATTCATTTGTGCTGCTAAATCTTTTCTTCTTTTCAGGGAAAGAGAGAGTTGCTCCTTGAGTTTCTTGATCTGATCCATGGCCATTTGTAGATCTATATTTTCATTCTCAATGGATTTCTCTAGTCTATATACTTCCATTGTCTCTGATCTTTGTTCAAGCCGTTAAAATTTTGTAGAGAGAACCTTTAGCTCTGATACCAATTTTTGGAAATATATTACATGCAAGGTGACTGAGAGGGGGGGAGGGTGAATCAGGAACCAATAAAACTTAATCTTGTTTATTCAAAATTAGATTATCTAATCTGATTTGCATGTGTAGAATTGAAATGAAAGAATCACACATAACACATAACACAGTATTTGGTTACTTGGAAACCTTCCAAATAGAAAGTAAAACTGGCGTGGGGATGGTACCCACAAGGTTTAGTATTGTAGTATAAATTTATCCTATTAGAGATTACATTGACCACTTTTAATGGCCTACCCTATTAGGAGCAATAAGGATTGTTAATTCCTCCTTGTTAAATGATTTGATACAATACAAAAAGTAATGCAACTTTGTTAAGAGATTTACAAAGGACTGTTAGGTCCACCTTCTTAAAGGATTTTGTTGATCCACCTATTAGAATGAACCAATAGATGATCTTCTTTGGCAACTCTGATTTTCTAAATGAGATCCTTTTGAATATAACTGATCACCTAATTGTTATAGATGAGTCTCTACTGTGCTTTATACTTCTGCAATCTTCTAATCAGTATTCCATATCATATTCACATATATAATTCTACTAAATACTCTTTTGATACATATTTTTGATAAATAAAATGTCTTATATATATATATATATATATCTTATCCAAAAAAAATAACTTCATAAGTTTCCTTCCATTAGACATAATGATATTAAACAATATATGCAAAGTCGGCCAAATACTGTCACTCGGGTCCAGAAGTCTACTCGGGTGACAAACTAATACTCATGCAATGCTGATCACTCAGGTCACACTCATCACTCGGGTGATGCTTAATGACTTGATTAATACTAATCATTTAGGTCACACTGGTCACTCGGGCAATACTGATCACTCGGGTCACATTGACCACTCAAGAAATATTGAATGACTAAGTGCTTTGACACTAATTGACAACATGTCTTTCCATAAGGTCTACATGATGTTGTTGATATTTTGTTTATTTTTTCAATTGTTTACTTTTAATTTCTTTCAGTTAAGAATTAAAGAATCAAATTCATGGAGCTAATAGGTTTGGAACACTAATTAACCCCACCCCCCCACCCCCCCTCATGGTTCTTTGATCATTAGAACAAGCCTAACCACTTGAGGAAGGTCCTAATTGTAGATTTATCAATTTTTAGCAATTCTTAGAGATAACTGTTGGTTGCACCTGATGACCTTGAAAAATCAAATGCTCATAACTTGGAGTTGGAAAAGAGTCTTAAGGATGTGGAAAGTTCAATTGATAAACTGAAGGAAAAATTGCAAAAATCCAAAGATAGGAGGAAAGATCTTGTTGATCAATTGAAGCATAAAATGATTCAAAATACTTGAAATAATAATAAGATGAATGTGAATAGATCACAAGAGACATAGATAATTTGAACCATGAAATGAAGCTATGGTAACGAAGATGACCAATGAGATTAAAGCAATTAAAAATCTTGAGCAAACCTTGAAGGATGTTGAAGACTAAATGGTGAAGATGGGCAATTGCAAATTAATCTTGAAGAATCCAGACATAGTAAGAAAAAAATTGAAAGGGTTAATAAATTTTTGAGGAGTGAACTTGCAATATCTAACGAATACAAAGAAAAATTCAAATCTAGTTCAGCCAAGCTTGATGCACAACTCATAAGTCAAAGACCTAAAGATAATTCTCAAGGACTTGTTTTTGAGAAAGGTGAAATTTCTAAATCAGGCGAGCAAATGAATTAATCAAAGAATCAGAGTGATGAAGCTAGAAGAAACCTATGAGGCAATAAAATTTCAATGGAAAATGCTTTTCATGTAACAAATTTGGTCATAGAGTCAAAGAGTGCAAAAGAAGACCTAATGCCACATCATTTTGTGTCTATTTTTTCACTTGCTACAACTATGGACACAAATAAAATGAATTAAAATAAAAGGTGAATAACTATATGAACTATACAAACATAACCTATTATAAATAAAATTAATTTTTAAATATTTTGATGCAGTGTATAAATTAAGAAAAAATCTAACGATCATAAGCTATGAAAATAAAACATGTTTTAATTATAAAAAATTCTTGTCATGTTTATAGAAATTATAGATACAATTATGAAAGAGGTTTGGTAGAAAGGAAGAGTGTGAAGAAAGATAAAGAAAATAAAATTATTGATGTTGATGAAGGTGAGAAAGAAATTAGCATAACATGGGTTACAAAAGAACTGATAGATCCTACTGCAAAGATCACACCAGATTCTGGTGTGAACATTTGATCGACAAACTAATTAGGTCATTGACCTAAAAAGAAGTTTTTCATGAAACATCCTTACCTATCCCATAAATTGAATAAAGGAGTGAGTACAAGTAGAATCTTCATATGCAAAAATGAATTTATGAATTGTTGTAACATTCATTAGAATTTTGGTTATGATTTGAAGGATTGGTGATGAATTTTATATCCTTTGTTCTGAGATAAATTAAAGTTAAAATACAACGCGTTAATTTCTATCTACTTTTCGGTCATGGAAATAAACAAAAATGAATTTTATCTATTCATTCTATATATTTTGAGTTGAAGAAGAGTTTACACAACAGTTAATGGAAATTTTGAAGGAGATTGAAGTGATTTTGCAGTGATTTCAAGCACAACACTAAATTCATCAAAAATATATTTTCTGTTGCATATTTTTGTTTTCTAAGTTTGAACCATGAATATTCCTAGTGTAGTTGATGTTAAAGAACATCCTAGGAAAGTGTTTAAGAAACACCCACACAAATGAATTGAGGATGATCCTGGAGGTGCATTTTCATCTATTTGTTACAATGTTTTTCACGTCAAAGACATTAGGGATTACATACATGGTAACCTGAAAGAATTGGGAGATAGAAAAATTGTACAACAATTCAAAGAGGTCTCTAAAGATTCAATTTTTAAGGATGAGTACAAGGTATTGGTAGAGAAGAAATGTTCATAGATCATGGATTTTCCTGATTTCTTTGAAGTGAACTAGGTTTGGTATGTGTTGAGAAGAGTTCATGATCAATTTATGTGGCTTTAAAAACCCTAAAAGACAATGAAGAAAGTTATTAAGGATGTTAAAGGCTTTTGTGATAGTGGCGAGGTACCTTCCTTGAAATCAATTTAGAAGGATATAGTCGCTAGGTTAACTATTTCTCAATGGGAAAAGAGAGTGATGATAGTGAATAACATCATACAACTAGATGTGAAGTTTGAATCCATTGTTCTTGGCTATAAGATATTTCATTCTAGCCAAGAAACCCTATCTCCATAATTATTATACATGTGTCATATAAAATGGTGAAATAAAATGAAGAGTATGATATTTGTAAAACATTAAGGGATCAAGTTATGAAGAACTTGGATAAGATAAAGAAGGACAAGAAGTAGATATTGAACTATAGATCCATTTTGGTGTGTGTATTTTTCTACTTTATCAATTACTTTCCTAGAGTACGCAATGTAAAGTGGAAAGAGGATAAACCAGTTACAATTCAGATCAAAGAATTATGTGGGATGATTGGAGATTAGTCAGCTAAGAATTTTATATGGTGATACTTCAAAAAAATTCAAGAATATATGCAGTTAAGGTATAGAATCCCATCAAAAATTGTGAGAAATAATGAGGACAATATTTGTTTTATGGTAGAAATTCATGCATGTTTTATAGATGAATGTGACCTTAGAACATCATGGGTGATGCCTATGGGATATGAGGTGGATGGTCAACTTCTTGTGCATATGTTGAATATATTTTAAATACATCCTTAGATAAGACTAAACAAAGGTCAAGTACATATGCTAAGAAGAATCAAAGTTCATGAGGAGATCAATAAACCTATAAGAGAAAGGAATATCAGAAAACAAGTTTATATGGTTGGAGAGATGATGGTATTTACTGAGGAAAATATGCCAAAAGAAAGAAATAAGTTTGAAGAAAAGGAAAAGGAAAAGGAAAAGGAAAAGGAAAAGGAAAAGGAAAAGGGGAAAGAAAATGTTATAGAAGGTCCTATTTATGTTGATGTAGATATGCCTCTTGTATACATACCTTTTTAATTATCATCCATACGTAGAAAAATAAGGAATAAAGTAAAGTCTTTTGTTAGTCCATTGGAGAATAAAGTTGAAAAGGAATTAGAAATCCACACCATTAAAATAAATTGAGATAGATAAAACCACAAGAAAGAGAGTTAAGTGAAAAGGAAAAATTAAATATAAAGGATATAATGGTGATGACAAAGATGAAGCAACAAATTCAGATGATCCTATGAATAATTTGAGAGCTAAAGGAGCCAAGAAAACTAAAGTGGTGAGTGGTCCAACATCTAAAAGTGATTCTAAGGTTGATGAACCTATGGTTATTTCTAGTAAAACACTTTTCTCATGCAATGATGTTTTGAATAACATGACTCATCATGGTCTATTAGTTTGGTTGAAGAAATATTATAAGTTGTATGACGAGGGTGAGAAAATACAATTAGAGGAAAGAGTAATCACATATCTAAATAAGTATAATAGATAATTGGTTGAGATCAAAGGGTACATACCTACTGATCTTTTGATATACTTGAAGCTATGAGATCAACACCTTAGAAAAAATATAACGAAATCAGAGAATTGAATTTGATTAATTTGTGCCATTTTATTGCTAAGGAGGAAGTAAGCAATCTACTCAAGGAAGAAAACAAAGAGTTGAGCTAGAAGTCAAGGATAAACAAGCTTATGCTTGGTAATATGGATGAGGTCAACAAGGAAATAGAGAAGCTAATGAAACAAATTCTAATGAGAAATAAGTATGAGGTCTCACAGAAGAATGATGTGCCATTAGACACGTCATTCCACATGACTATTGATGAACTAGACATATTCATTTCTAGAGTCCCTGTTACAATTTTATTTGGTAATTATGAAGATGAAGACATTCCCGAAGTTCATAAGTACAAGATAATAATAAAAGAGGGAGAATTGATCTTGATAAGCAATAGAATGAGGATGAAGGAAAAGAGAAATCTGATGATCAAAAAGATGAAAATACAAAGAATATAAAATAAATAATGAAAGATTAGACTAATAAAGGATTTTAAAAGAAAGGTCCAAAGGTAAAGGTTGAGATTGGGGAGGTGAAAAGAGATACTTTAAGGGCACTAGGTATTGTAGATTCAGAGGGAATGAAAATTCAAGGTCTAATCCATTTGGATTCCCTTAGTCCCGAACAATTGATGGATATTTCCAAAGAAGCACATAGAAAATAAAGAAATCAAATCTTAAAGGTAAACAATAAAGATAGTGAATTTCTTACTCTTGCATCTCAATTTTTGTTTAATATCATTCCTACCTATGTGATGAATTAGAATGAATCAACTTCAAGTTAGTTGGAAATTTTATTAAAGACAACTAAATTTTTAGAGAAGTCAACATTGGTGAAAGTATAAGGTGAATATGAGGTTAAGAGACTCAATGAGTTGAAGGTTGATATTTCCATGGACAAAAACTCTTTGGGCCTAGAAATTCAAGAAGTAAATAATGCTTTGACTATGTAATACCCCTAAAACCATAACATGTCTTTGATATGTTTGTTGGAGGTTAGGAAACATTGTAGGAATCTTTTTTCTCTGTTTCTAGTATATAAAAGTTTGATTCTACCAGAGGCATTTGCCTAATCAATTATATTTCAACTACCATAACTTTGCATTCTAGTTTTGACAATGTTAAATGCTTTTAGGTATATTCCTTCCTATGTTTTCATCTATTCTTATCATGTGCCCATGTTAATTTAGGACCTTGATGTTATGTGGTCACCTGATTGATCTATATGTTTACTAGGTGAGGTATTCCTTATAAATACTTATAAATTAGTTATAATGAAAAAATGGTTGACCATGATACTTTGATGCTTATGTGCTAATTATATGAATTCTATTTAATATGGTTTCAACATATCCTTAATGGTTAGGTTCTTTATACGTTATGATTCTGATTTACATTGTCATGATTATTGTTCATCTATGACTACATGTATGATTATGATTACCTCTTTAATTATTAATTTTGATTAAGGGATAACCCAAGTCACATGATGGATTATTCTAACCCTTACTCTATACTTGATTAATAATTTCTTGGGTGCCTAAATATGTTCTTGTATCTATGATTTACTTTTATGAATAGGGGTGAAGTCATAGTTACTCACCTAGTGAGGTCCACACGATGTCTTGACCCATGTCATTATACTCTCTCTCTCTCTCTCTCTCTCTCTCTCTCTCT
>MU228311.1:430602-456855 GCA_018584345.1 Thuja plicata
TGAGATAGGTTAGGTTGGGGTTTAGGGGAATATTAATAAATGAAATAAACTTATTTAATTCATTTAAAAACATAGGAATTAATTATTTAAACAATGAAATTGTTTTTTAATAATTAGAGAACTATATCTATTTTAATTAAATTAAATAGGCTAGGGGAATGGGTTAATTGCAAGTGGGTATTTGATTTAGGGATTTATTTAATTCCTTTATAACTAAATACTATAGCCATGTTTGATTTTGATTTGATTTGGTTGGTTGAAATTGATTTGAATTGTATGGCTATAATAGTTAATATAAATTAGTGATAAAAATCACCTAGGATATTAAATTGATTTAAAGAATTATGCCAAGCAGTAACAGGGTCGTTTGGACATAAATTGAGGGTATGATCACACTTAGGGAAAATAAGGTCCATAGTTACAATAGACCAAATTCAGGTGGTTACAACTATAACTTGTGAAGGACACCTTAAAGAATTCACTGATAAAATGACTAACTTTGAGATTGATCATGAGGATTTAGTTATGAAATTATTTGTTCAATCTTTGGATGAATATGCTAGAGATCGGTATAGGATTTACCTGAAAAAATGTGGCATCTTGGAATGAACTTGTTGGATGTCATAGGGAACAATACCATGAAAATTTTAATTAAATTTCTATGTTGAATGAATTTAATAATATTAAAAAGTTCCAAATGGAAGTATGGCATATTTCAATAATAGGTTTGAAAAGGTCATGGAGAAGTTATTTCAAGTTTTGAGACTAGATGAGGAAGTATGTTTAACTACATATCTCAATGCTATAGAAGGAAAGATGTCATACTTTTTAAGAGATAAGAGTCCACAAAGTCTAAGGGATGCTTATAAAATGGCTATAAACATTAAAATAAATAGGCAAGCCTCAATGAAAATGGGAAAGACAGTAGATGGAAGGTTGTGGAAGGATACAAAAGGATGAACTAGTAAACCTGCGAAGGAGGAGGATAGGGTGGATAAACTATTAAGTATAGTGAAAGAGCTTGTTGCTAAGGTTGATAAAAATGATAGGGATTCCCATGACAATAGGGATCAATATTGGAGGTATGATATATTCCTAAATTTTAGGGATATTCTATAGAAGAGAAATTGGAAAGATGGCAGGCCTCTTGTTGAAAATTAGGAAAGCCAGAAGACTAAGGTAACCCTTGATCATTTTGTTGATGGGACTTTGTGATATCCTTTCCAATATTAGAATGTTTGTCACTAAATACTAGAGTATCGTCCAACTTTTCCTGAAGAGGTGTGTGGGAGAGATAGCTCTCCTTGCCTCAAAGCACCTGTTATCAGGTCGCGACGGTGTGGACTTAGCTTAGTTGGACAAATGACTATTTGTTTTGAGGTGATAGTTGGTTTTGACTCATAGACCTCTAAAAATTTGGGGATAATGGGTTTCCTATAAGAATAATTTATATCCAACAAAGAAATAACAAAAGATAGGATAGGGTTAGTGTATATTTCTAACTATATCCATGACATATATTCTATTAACATCAACAAAGTTCCAAATAAAATAAACAACGAATACTAGATATACATACAACCTTCAATCAGACGTATATCAGTAGCAAAGAAAAGTATTTCATTGAATCATTACAGAACTGGAACAGAGGAAATAATAAAGCATACAACATGAGAAGTGTTTTGCTAACTCGGGGATCAGAAACAGCACAGATCTTAGATCTGAATGGTGTTTCTCATTCTTTCATTAAATTCAAATCCAAGATCACTGGTAGTTACACAGTGGCTCCAAGGGAGAATTAATCTACTCTAAACTTCTTAAGAATAAGATTTCTAAAAGACTGGAAGCTTGTATTACTAGTGGACAACTAAATCGTCAATTTGTTGACACTTCAAACGATGTCAAACTTTGTATTTATAGAAAAATTTAACCAACTAAGGGACTATCCCTATGCTAGCTATTTACATTATATTACAATATTTATAGTTGGTACTACCTGCACTACCAGAATTTCCTAATATAATACAATAATTTGAGAAGAAAAGAGAAGAAAGAAAGAATCCCCAGGAAAACTGCCATTGGAAAGAGTGTCCTTGTACTTGCAGACGTGATGGATCTTCCTTAAGTGACCTTGGCTATATGCCCTCTTTAATTTTCTTTTATACATTGGTGACTTGGGCGGGTAGAGGTACAAGAGATAGTAAATGCTAGAGCGATGCCTCAAGGTCTGGGAGGAATCTGTAGTGAACCAATGGATCAATAGTGACTAGTCACGCCAAGAGGGACAACGACAGACCTGGAAACATGATGTAGATAGTGATTGGTCATATTTAGAGAGCTTTCAACACTCATCACTATAAAGAATACCAATTTGGGAACCCGGGGTCCAAGATCCATGAGCTTACACTCAAAGAATAAAGAATAAGATTGTATGAAACTTCTACTAAAGTATCCCTAGATACCGGGATATTTTACTAGCCCATGAATTTTTCGTATGCCTTCAGAATCTGGAAGATTCCATCTTCCTCTATATCCTTCAAGCAATCTTGATGAACCACAGATATCTCAAAATGGAGATTGTCATCTTTGGCCTTATCTTTTAACTCTACAACCATCTTGGCTACATCGTATAATGTAAAGGTGACAAAAAGAAGTGTGGTCTTTCTCCTTTTCCTTCAACAAGACATCCAAGCCAACTTGGGTTCTCCAAGGATCCTAGACCCTTCCCCACACAATGTCTTCTACATATCCAAGGTGTTGGAACCAATTTCCAACCTTTCCCAATTGGATACAATCCAATTCCAATTCTTACACTTTTGAGCTTTAGGGACACTAGCCCTATTTTAGGCCTCAACCTTGAAGTCTTCAGCAGTGACTTCACAAACCCAAACTAATTATTGGAACACCTTCCTTATGTCCTAAGGACCGAGAATCATCCTTCTAGAAAAATAAGGATAGATCCAGATACCCTTTATGAAGTTATGTCAGACTCCAAATCCATAAGTTTCAACTCCACTCCAGCAACACCTAACTCTCACCAAGTTCGCAGACCTAATTGGCTTAATTAGGCTTAGATTTCAAGGCAAGTGCTAGAAATTGGGTGCATGGGATTGAAACAATGCTTCTAATATCTTCAAATAGCTCCCTAAAACTCAAATCTACTCCTAATTAACTCAACCAATCTTTCTAATAGACATAACACTTCCTTCTCCTTCATTCTACGCTAAATACATTGAGATATTCAGCCTAGGGCTTGATGCATGAGGGCCTTACCCTTCAAGCCATCTCCAAAAATTTTAGAATCATTAAATACACCATCCTAAATTGCATTTTCCAACATCTTAGAGAAATCCACCAGATAGAATGCAAGTTAGGAATCCATTTAAAAATTGTGCTTCAAATAGACTCCTTCCTGGACTGCTTTTTGCAGAATTCAAATAAATCTTGTCAAATCAAAACCAAATGACTTGAAATAAATCTCAAAGTGAAAATAACAAAATATAAATTGAAGGCATCAACTTAGATTCCCAATATCACACCATACACGGCCGTACAACTCTGAAATGCTCACAAAACTCCTTCATATTCCATTTCCCATGCATCAAAGTTACATTTCAAAAATTCTAACCATGTTGGTTCTAATTAAGCACTTAAGAACACTTCAAATGTGAATTTGGATCAATTTAAAACATCTTGTGACTGTTGGGATACCATCTTGGAACTCTCAAGTAACTTTTGGAAGTTACATGAGCAACTTTTTGACAACTTTTGCAACATTTGAAAAAACTTGTCTTTTTGCACTCGATGACTTTTGGAATGAATCCAAACCTATTAACTTGTCATAAAATTCTAATAATAACATGAATCCAAGGAATTTAATGTTAAGGACTTTACAAACACAAAACATGCTTAAAGTGACATAAGCCTAACTAGGTGATCTAATTGGACTAAGAAATCTCTAGGCTCATAAGGTTTCCTAAGAGATCCTTGAAAATAATCACATGGATCCCAAAAGGAAACTAGGATGATCCTCTAAGATCAATCCATTTATGACAAACAAGATCCTCTAGTAAATCGCAAAGATAGTCATGGGTGCACTACACCATATTCCCTAAGAAAAAATTAACTAAAGTCCCTTGAGTTGGGATGTCTTTTAGATTGAAACCAATCTTCTTGATATATTTAGGTGTTAACCAAGTAGCATCCTCCACTAAATGGTGTTTCCATTTGACTAGGTATTCATAGAAGGTGGATCTCCTGGTTTGTTTGGCTATCTTCTTGTCCAGTATGCAGTCAATCTCCTGTATTGGTGTTTTTGGTAAATCTTGTAGCTCTCTGTCCTATGGTATAACTTGAGCCCCTATAATGGTGACATCATTGACAGGACCTTTGTATGGATATAGGTCAGCTACATTGAAAATGGGGGATAAGCCAATGGTGGAAGGTAATTCAATTCTATATGCATTTTTTCCACATTTCTTCAAGATTCTGAAAGGGCCTATCTTTTTCATCATCAACTTGGTGTACTTTTCCTTGGGTAGTCTTTCCTTCTTTAGGTGAACCATAACCATATCTCCAACTTTGAAATGGAAATCTCTCCTCTTTGCATCTGTAGCTTGTTTATACTTTTCAGAGGTTTGTTGCAATCTGTCCTTCACTTATTGATGAACGGTCTTCATTACCTCTACAAAATCCTCAGCTTGGGCACTCCTCTGGCAAAAATCCTGAATGTTTCTTAGTTCCAAGAGACCCCTAGGGTGGGATCCATAGACAATTTGGAAAGGACTGAGTCTTGAACTTTTGTTAATAGAATAATTGTAGGAGAACTCTTCTTGTGGGAGGATTGAATCCTGTGCCACTCCATACTCCTTTTTTAGGTATCTCAAAAAGTTTCCTAGAGACCTATTTATGAATTCATTTTGTCCATCTGATTGAGGGTGGTAGGAAGATGACATAGCTATATTTTTTCCAAGTTTATCTCATAGGGTATGCCAAAAATGTCCCACAAACTTATAGTCTCTGGTTGAAACAATGGTGAGTGGTAAACCATGGAGTCTCACAATATCCTTGAAGAATGGCCCTGCAATACTTGAGGCATCATGTGTAGTCTTACAAGGTAAGAAGTGGTCTATCTTGGAGAATCTATCTAGAACCACATAAACACTGTCATAACTTGCCTTTGTCCTTGGAAGACCCAATACAAAATCCATTCTGATGGAATCCCAAGGTTTTTTAGGGATGGGTAATGGTGTATACAATCCTTCATTTGAACTGGTGCCTTTGGATTTGTGACACACTAGGAAATTCTCTACAAATCTCCTTATCTCAGTCTGCATCTTGGGCTAGAAGTAGAACCTTCTTACTATCTCAAGTGTCTTGTAAAGACCAAAATGGCCTAATAGACATCCAAAATGCTTCTCTTTTATGATGTTCTTCCTCATGGAACAATAAAGGATACATAATTGACTCCTCTTAAACAACAATCCTTCTTCAATCATATATTCTGCAAATTCAGTGATATCTATCTCCTAGTTCCAAACAAACTTGGTAAATTTCCTTGAAGGCTGCATCATTGGGATACATGTCTTTGAAGATAGAGATACCTACACTTTACAATGCTACTTCTTGTATAGCCAAATTCCTCTTTCTCAATGCATCATCTACCTTGTTAGCTACTCCATTTTTATGCTTTGTGGTGAGTTAATGCTTGCAAGTATTCAATCCACTTGAGATGTCTATGGTTTAGTTTCTCCTACCTATTAAGAAAACCCAAAGAATGATTGTAAGTAAATTCAACAAATTATTTTAGTAATAAGTAATTCCTCTACTTTCTCAGAGATTGGACCATAGCATACATCTCTAAATCATATGTAGATTATTTATTCTTAGCTTCATTAAGATTTTCACTGAAGAATTCCACAGGTCTTCCTTCTTGGCTAAGAACACGCCCAATATCTCTTTTACTAGCATCACACTTAATGGTGAACACCTTGTGAAAATTAGGGAGAGTTAAGATAGGTTCTTGAGAGACTCTTGTCTTCAAGTATTCAAAGGACTCTTCTGCAACATCACCCCATACAAATGTGCATTTCCTTCCCCCTTTGATAGTGTCTATCATTGTTGCACTCACCCCAATGAAATTCTTCACAAATTTCCTATCGAAGCTAGTTAGCCCATGGAAACTTTTGACTTCACTAAAATATTTTGGAGTGGGCCAATTTTGTATGGCTTCCACCTTGGAAGGAACCATTTTAAAATTACCTTTGGAGATGGAAAAGCCAAGAAATATCAGTTCCTCTTGCATAAACACAATTTTTTCCAAATTTATCCTCAACTTTTCTTCATGTAGCCTCTTCATTACCATATCTAGATGTAACAAATGCTCTTCTTTATCTTTTATAAAGATCAATATGTCATCTAAATAAACAACTAAAAAGTGATTTATGAAAGGTTTAAGGACCTAATTCGTTAATCTCATAAAAGTACTAGGACAATTGTAGAAGCCAAAGGGTGTCACTACCCATTCAAACAACCCTTCATTGGTTTTGAAGGTTGTCTTCCACTCATCCCCTTCTATGATCCTAAATTGATGATACCCACTCTTTAGATCAATCTTTGAGTAATATTTTTCTGCTCCTAGGCAGTCCATGAGATCTTCTATCCTTGGCATAGGAAACCTATATCTTATGGTTATCCTATTGATGGCTCTAGAGTTAGTTCATAGCCTCCATGTACCCTCTTTCTTAGGTGCTAGGACTGCAGGGACTGCACAAGGGCTTATGCTCTTCCTAATGAAGCCTTTTCCCATCAACTCTTAAATCTATCTTGCAACTTCTACATTGTGATTAGGGGTCAACATGTAAGAAGCCTTATTTGGAAAGGTAGAACTAGGCATGAGGTCTATATAGTGGAAAATATCCCTCTGTGGTGTTACAACATCAGTACTCTTATCTACAACTATCTCTTTGTATTTGTTCAACAAATCTGCTACTTCTTTGGGGCCAACACTTCTCCTAGGTTCTTGAACTTTTGGTGTCTTCTTAGGCTCTATTTTGGGATTTAATATGATGGAAAAAAGGTGTTCCTATCTCCTTATTAACTTTAAAAAAGTCCTTCTCTCCCACTAAGGTAACACTATTTGTTAAGGCTTTGTCTTTCTCATAATCAGGGAGAGGTGTCATAGTGTAACTAAGCCCATTCTTAGTCAAAGTATGCACATTTTTCTTCCCCCCATGTTGGGCATCAACATAATATTTACAAGGTCTTCCTAGGAGAAGATGGCATGCATCCATATCCACAACTTCAAATAAAACTTTATCTTTATATTCTCCTACTTCAAATTCTACCCAACATTGCTCATCTACTAAAGATTGTTGATCCTTATTAATCCAAGATACTTTACAGGGGCTTGGGTGGGGTGTTTTATTCAATAAAATCTTATCTTTCATTTCATTAGAAACTAAATTATCTATAGAACTAGAATCAACAATAACTTTGAAAATCTTACCAAGTACCTTGCAGTGAGTTTTGAATAGACTCTTCCTTTGTGGGGCTTCCTTGGGAGTTGGCATATTCAGGAGTGTCATATTAAACATTATGCATTGTCCTTGCTCAAGGTCTATAGGTATAGATGTAGTGGTGTGGTAGGAGCTCATTCTTTGACAGTCCTCATCTTGACTGAGTTGGACTCTTCTATCTCCTCCTGATGTACCAACCTTGTTTGGACATCTAAAAGATTGGTGACCAACCTAATTGCACAAAAAACACTTTCCAGTGAATGTGGAGTTTATTCTACCTCTAGACCTTCCTCTACTATTGCCTCTACCCCCTCTAAAATTACCTTTATTATTCTTCTCTCTATCATACTCTTGGTGATTGGATTCTCCCTATGGTCTTGGAGATGATCCTCTTCCTTGAAACCTTCTCCTACCTCTAAAACCATTTCCTCTTCCTCTACTATTTTATTCTCCTCTCCTTCTTTCTTTTTATTCAATCTTCATAGCCATCTAATATCATTTGTGTACATATTGTGGATAAAACAAATTTAGTTCATCCTGGATATTGTACTTGATTTCGTCCATGTATTTAGCAAGTTTTTGTTTCTCACATTCAGGGGCCTTTGTCTTCAAGGTGATCTTGTGGAATTCATCAGTGTAAGATCCCACATCAAGATCATTTTGCCTCAAATTTTGTAACTTATTTTGGAGAGCTACTTCATAGTCTTCAGGAATAAATTGCTTCTTGATTTGTCTTAACATCTTCTTCCATGTGGTTATAGGGTCCTTTTCTTTCTCCAGACTCTCCCTTTGTAGGAAGTTCCACAAAATTAGTGCAAGTCCTTTCATTTTGGACTTGGAAATCTTTGTTCTTTGTGAGATAGGGATATTTTTACATTCAAAATAGTTTTCTAGGGCTTCCACCCAATCAATTCATTCCTTAGGGTCCATATTACACATAAAAATTGGTAGGTTTGGTTTGTTATCTCTCCTACCCACTCTCTCCAAAGCTTCTAAGATTCTTTTCTCTTCTAGTAAATTTGTCTTCTCTTTATCACTCTCTTCTTCTTCTTCTTCTTCTTCTTCTTCTTCTTGGTCTAACTTTGAATCATCCCCATTAGTCCTACTTGTCTGAGAGATCTTCAATTTCTCTATTTCTGCTTCCATCTTCTTATTCTAAGATGATTGTTCCCTCACAATCTTGGCTAGCTCCATGTTAGTGATCCTCATGGGGATCTCTCCATCAGTATCATCAGTATTCTCTAACATTCTTATTCCCAAGATCTCTTCTTAGCTCTGATACCACCTAATGCACAGGTGATAGCAAGAAGTGTGGTCTTTCTCCTTTGCCTTCAATAAGAAACTCAAGCCAACTTGGGTTCTCCTAGGATCCTAGATCCTTCCCCAAACAATGTATTCTACCTAGCCAAGGTTATAGAACTAATTTCAAACCTTTCCCAATTGGATACAATCTAGTTCAAATTGTTGCACTTTTGAGCTTTAAGGACACTAGCCCTATTTTAGGCCTCAACTTTGAATTCCTCACCAATGAATTCACCAATCCAAACTAACTATTGGGACACCTTCCTTATGTCCTAAGGACCAAGAATAACCCTTTGGTTTAGCCCTCCACCTTATGTATAGTACTTTTCTAGGACTATCCTAGAATTCCTTGTAGTACTATCTAGGAGGTTTTTCAAACTTAACTTTCCCTCCTGATCACTTTCTAGAAAACTAGGACATATCTAGATACCCTTTATGCATTTATGTCAGACCCCAAAGCCTTAAGTTTCAACTCCACTCCAGCAATACCTAACTCTCACCAAGTTCGCAGACCTAATTGGCCTAATTAGGCTTGGATTTCAAGGAAAGTACTAGAATGTGGGTGCATGGGATTGAAACAATGTTTCAGATGTCTTGAAATAACTACCTACAACTCAAATCCACTCCTAATTCACTCAACCAATCTTTTTAAAAGACATAACACTTCCTTCTCCTTCATTCTAGGTTGAATACATTAAGATATTCAGCCTAGGGCTTGATGCATGAGGGCCTTTCCCATAGAGCCATCTCCTAAGCTTCTAGAATCATTAAATACACCATACTAACTAGTATTTTATAGGATCTTAGAGAAATCCACTAGATAGAATTCAAGTTAGGACTCCATTTGCAAACTGTGCTTCAAATAGATTCCTTCCTAGACTACTTTTCAGAGACTTCAAATAAAACTTGTCAAATCAAAACCAAATGACTTAAAAAAAATCTTAGAGTGACAATAACAAAAAATAAATTCAAGGCATCAACTTAGTTTCCCAATTTTACACCATACACAGTCGTACAACTCATTAATGCTCACAAAACCACTTCATATTCCATTTCCCATGCATCAAAGTTACATTTCAGAACTTCTAACCATGTTGGTTCTAAGTAAGAACTTAAGAAAACTTCAATTGTGAAGCTGGATCAAACAAAAATGCCCTGTGACTATTAGGCTACCATCTTGCAACTCTCAAGCAACTTTTTGAAGTTGCATGAGCAACTGTTTGACAACTTTTGCAACATTTGGCAAAACTTGTCTTTTTGCACTCAATGAATTTTGGAATGAATACAAACCTATAAAATTGTCATAAAATTATAATAATAACATGAATCCAAGGTATTTAACACGAAGGACTCTAAAAAGACAAAAAATTCTTAAAGTTACATAAACCTAACTAGGTGATCCAAATGGACTAAGGTATCTCTAGACTCATAAGGTTGCCTAAGAGATCCTTTACCATACACACATGGATCTAAAAAAAAAAATAGGATGATCCTCTAAAATCAATCCATTTATGACAAACACAATCCTCTAGGATTAAACAGAGATAGTCATGGGTGCACTACACCATCATGGGATTTGAGCAACACTTGGGAGAGTTCTTCCATGGTGGTGCCATTAACATTTCCCCCGAGTCAGAATTAAGCCTCGACCACTTCATCAAACTTACCAATTATGGATTCAATGGGAGAATAAGTCCCAGGGATGAGAGGATCACCCAATGTAATTTCTTGGTTGAGGGTAGTATATTGGTCAAAAGGAGTTCAGACTGCCTGCAGCTGTTCTTCCAACACTCGTACCAGTCATTTTCACATTTTTACTTTGAATGCAAGTCTTGAGTATTGATTTTTGAGGAACCCATATGATTCATCCCCTAGGATTCTTGTATTTATTAACTCATCTTCCCTGAGCTTTAGAATCTCCAATGAGGTATCATTCCTATATTCATATTTATCGATCTCTCCCTGCCACTGGGGAATGGTGGGCTCTATCTGATTTGATAAATCATTTACCCAGATAAATTATGGGAGAGAATCAGACAAGAAACTTCTTATTACCCCCACTTGATGAGAGACCCTCTCATCTACCACTAATTCCTTCTTCTTCATGATTTTCAGAGTATGAACATCACTGTATGGTAGCAGTGTCCTAGGGACTAAGGGTCTAGGTGTTTTGGAAGCAAGGGGGCGCACTAATTATGTTAGGAGTCTTGAAAGGTTGGCCTTGGCTGCCTTCAAATCCTGAATCTTATGATATTGTTTCTCATATCATACCCAAATAACCTGACGGGCTTCATTTAGGATGTCTATTTCCCCTTACTGAGTTCTTTTTCCTAGAGACACCTCTGTGATTACATATTCTTTGGCAGCTACCTCATAATCATCTTTTCCTGCAGGAGGGGTGGTGATTGTCACCACAACTTTGCCATCTAGGGCCCTTCTAGTGCTATGATGGGTACATGCCTTCTTAGGCTTCTTAGGAATTTGGTCCCTGGCTAATATATCGGAAAGAAATAGTGGAGCCATGATAGTTGTTGGGGATTTTCTTTTTTGGGCTTCCAATAACCACTGTGGTGGGGTCGCTAGCCTGCCTATCATCATCCCTGAGCTTGAAGTTCCCCTAGGGTTTTATTCAAGTTCCCCCTAGGTGTATTTTCCATTGTATCAATAGGGTCATTTCCTATTTGTTCTTTATATCCCTTTCTGTATGTGTTCTTTATATCCCTTTCTGTCACCCTCCAAAATAGTGTTTCTGGGTGGAATAGGTAGAGGTAGCTCATTGAGATCTACCTGTTGAAAAATGGCTGCAACTTTGTCAGTCGCTATATCTGGTGGTGTCATTGAAATATGATTACTGGTTAAGCCCAAGAGCATAGCATCAGAGGTTACATTTTCTCACAGAGGTCCAGTTCCCTCTTCAGTCGGTGCTTGTTCTACAACTAGGTTGTTCCCTTGTTCTTTTGGAATTTCCTTTTCACCTTTAGCTTCATCAAGCCTGGGCTCACCTTCTTCATTGGCTGCCACATCTTCTGGCCCTATTGACTCAAGTATGGGAACTTCAACTTCTTGTCCTACTTTCTCTTCTATGGCACATTCAACCATACCATGTAGTTCTCCGAGATCACTCAGTGGGAAGAATTCATTGACATTTGTCTGTGCTATCTTTAGGGGACTCACTGGATGATGTTATTTTTTGGAGGAGGAGGAATAAATCACCTCAGCCTTAGGTACATCTTTGGGCCTAGATTCTTACTTTGCAGGGACCAAATTTCCTTTTGTTTATTTCTCATTTTGAGTGGCACTTTGTTCTCTGTAGCTTCCATTGTGCCGGTGATTTCCAATTCACGTGTTGCACTTAATAAAATATCCAACAATGGAGAACCTCTTGGTGGGGGACAGGAGCCTACCAGGGTAGCTCCAAGACAAAAAGTCACTATAAATTTTGTTACGTTCATTAATTTCTAGGAGTTCTCTAAATTCTCACCCAAGTGCTCCATCAAGGCGGCCAAAATAGGATCCAAGACCTAAGGTGGGGTGCCAACTTTCTTCTTGCTATGGGCTTAGGATTTCTTCAGGGCCTAGGAGCCTGAAGTTCCCAAAAAATGCTTGTTCAAATAGACACTCTTCAGGCTAACCTTCTCGAAATACGAGTGGCTGCACTCAATTACATCTCTCAAGATGACCTTGATGTCCAAAATTTTTGGTGTATCCCAATCCACCGGAGGGAGATCCATTTTATCTATACCTATTTATTTATACTCGGGGTCCTCTAGAGGCCTAGTGTCTGAAAAATGTTTGTGGGAATGTCTGGAGCTTGAGCTATTCCATCATCTCTTTTGTTACCATGGTGTAGTATCACTTCCAGACATCATATTCATCCTGGAAGTTGGCCCAAAAATCTTCTATGTGTCAAACATTGGGGTTCACCCCCTTTGGCATCAACCTTGCCAGTCGCCCAAGGGGATCATAATCCTTGCGGTGGAAAGAATATTTTTCTAAGTTAAAACTACTTAGCTAATTTTTGGCTACCTAGGCCATGGCTAGGGAGAAATAGTATTCCTTGAAAATGAAAGGGAATATTGGGATGGTAACTTTCTTGGTGGCAGCCAAGGCATCAGCCTTAAAAATATGCCTACTAAACTCTAACCAAACCACCTTGTCCCCACAATGTTTGGGTTATAGGAAGGGTTCTCTGAAGAAGATAGACACCTGAATGTAAGTGTGTTGGGAAAAATGGATGAAGTATTTCCCCCATGCACCAACTAGGCCCATGTCCTATGAAGATAATCTATATCCCTAATCACAAGTGATCGCCTTGACCCCGTGAAAGATGAAGGCATTGTTGACTCTGCAAAAATGTGGGAAACTCTGGTCCCACTAGATCTAGTGGAAGTGGTCCCATGGAGAGACCTGACCAGGTCCTTCCCCAAGAACAAAAACTGTTGTTAAATTTTGTATCCATTGGCACTACCGGGAAAGTGGCCAAAGGATGTAGGAAGTCATGTAGAACTTTTCTTCTATGTTGAACCTCCTCATCTAGGCATCTACATGTTTGAAAATGATATCATTCAAGTTGTAGTGCACCTTGTTGGTGTTCATACCATATAAGAACTAATACATCCATTGGGAGAATTCTCAGGCATGTGGCTCCCCGAAGATCCCACATAAGAAGATAATTCATGCCTGGATGGGCTCCTTAAACTTGGAGTGAGGAATCTCTGTCTGCATCTTCTTGTATCCCCATCATGAAATTTTCATCCAATGTATATTGATGTGGCATTGGGCCATGTCTTCCACATCCTCATAATGCTGGAGGGCCTCAGTCTTGGTGAGAGAAACATCTCCTACAAATTGTGGGATACACCACCCTCGAGCAGTGGCATCATGGTACAATGTGATGATGGACACTGGGAATCCAAGGGGAGTAGGAGAAACCAAAACAATAGCCATACTACCTTGGTGATAACCCCTAGCCAAGAGAAAATTAGCTATGGCACTTGCACTAAGCATGGAAAACCAACTACTTGAATGATTCTAGATGTCGCTAAGTTAACTGAGATGGAGTCATTGGAGCATCGAAGTTGATAGATAATTTGAATAAGGTCCTACAATTTGGCCTAGGTATCGACATCTATGTTGATGATCTCTTTAAGTGTAGACTCAATTTGGGACCCATGAATTGTCTTATTATTATATTTCTGGGTTAGCGAGATCTTTGCCAATGTTTGCTCTATCTTGTTCTTCTTGCTGGTGTCTATAGAGACATGTGAGAGCTCTGGACTCCTAGGAGGTGAAGACCCTAAGGCCATTTCTTCCTTACCTTAACCTATACCTGCAAACAAGACATTCATCAGTACATAAACATTGATAGATTCTGGATTTTAGAGGCCTTGAGAATAACTTTTCCTTTCAACCTAAAATGAAGAATCATTAGGGCATCCAAAATTAGATCATATGTCTAAGATTTATACAATTTTAATAGATGAAATAATTCTTTCTTAATGAGGATCTAAAATGATAACTCAAAAAGAGGTCCCATGAGGTAGAAATGACCATATTAATTAACATGATTGACACTAATTTGAAAAGACAACAATTTCCAATGATAAGACAGGTGGCCCTATTGCCCTACTTTAACAAGAGCCTACACACTCGGCTGACTAATGACAAAATCAGACAACTGTTCTAGTGTGAATGGCATGAATGCCATTTGGGCTGAGTTTTAAATATTCATTTGTGGGAACTAATTTTTCCATTAAGGAAGAAAGGATGGAGAAGAGAGAAAATTAATGGCCTACTAACAAACTAGCCTCTACAATCAACACACCTACCTCCTCCTTGTCCAGGACATCACCAACCAGTGTGGTGAACCTGGTTATTAAATGAATGTGGTCTGAGACCTCATAAAGAATGGGGATGACAATGGGTCTGCAGGGAAAACTCCCTAAGGCACCCAGGTGGGAAAAAAAACATTAGAAACACTACATATCTGAGTGGAGAAAGAGAAAACAGAGCACTACAGACTCAAAATTTATAGATAGAGCCAAACCAATAGCAAGCTATCAGAGCTCGCACACTCAAAACTACAGCTCTACTAACCAAAATTGCAGAAAACACACTACAAACTCTACCACACGGAGAATTTACAAGATACTCACAGCATATACAAAATATACAAGACACACAACAAAAACCTTACACACTTGCAAACTTCCCAGTAAGAAGTGGGTGATATTTACCAAAATCTATAGCCCAGGAGGGCGGGCACCTTTCCTTCCAAGATGGATGACTACAAATAGAAGAAGAAGCACTAGACTTAAGGAGAGCGTTGTATTGAATAGAAGATGCAACCCTAGAGAGGAAAAAAAAATGAACAATGACTAGGAACAGACACAAAAAAACACAAACCAACCATGAAAACTAGTAGAGAAAAAGAAACACAGAAGAAACACAAAAAAATAGAAAGGAAACAAAAGGAAAAGCCCAAGGACCTACCTGAACCTTGACATGCCAAATGAAAGGACTTGCAACTGCTTCACTCTGTCACCTAAACACTCCACGAGACCTGACAAACACACATCTATACCTTCAAGCCCAAATGCTTCTACTAAGAAAACAAATCGTTTCTCTCTCTAGAAAATGTGCCAGAAGTAAACTTGTTTGTGGTAAGTGTAAAATGACAAGGGAAAATGCCTTAAAAAATTCCTAGGAAAGCACATTAATTACCAAAAGAAATTTTGAGAAACACGGTAGTAGCCAAGATCTGGACCCACAAACACCTAACGGTCATCCTCCTTCCAAAGGAAAACAAAATGATCGCCAGGCATAGAAGATCTGAAACCACTCGCTTGGGAATGACACTTTGGGACACATGTTTTAGAAGAAAAAATGAACAAAAAAGGGAGGCAAAGACCAGATGGGATCGAAAGAGTGTGGAAGAAACAAGGAACCAAGCCAAAAATAAAAATAAAGCAAGGGGAAAACCAAAAAGGGAAAAGAGAAAAAAAAAGCACAAGGGGGAGCTGACAATTTTTGGAAAACATGTTGGGAAGGGTATATAGGGAATAAAAAATAGTGACTCAATGGGATAGATGCCTCATGGATTTGAGAACTCCAAACCTCTGGTTGAAACAATGTTGGGGATCTTATCATTAGTAGAGAAGCGGTGTTCACAGTGTGACTCTGGAATCGGGGAAACTTGTTGAGATTTTGATATTGATCTCTTCAACTGTATGTGTCCTGGGTCTTAGATGAAGGGATGAATATGGAACATGGTAGGATAAAAGACAAATAAAATGCACTAACATAAAAATTTGACGCCTTGTGGGTCTTTCATGTTTTCCCAAGATGTGGATCTTCCCACCCCTGACTTCACGAGGGTCCTCAAGCTTAGATTTTTATTGTGATGGTACTTCTTTCACCTCATTATCATTTTGAATATTGAGTGGAGTGAGAAAATCCATCCCAGGGAACTCTTCAAGTTATTTTCTCCACTTAGGAGCCCCTCGTAGAGAGTGCAGTCGATCTACCTTTCTCCGAGCCCCTTTAGTTCTTAGTATTTAAATAACTCCCCTTTTTGAAATGAAAATTGAACTTTGTTCTCATGGGCATAAAAATAAATATATAGCTCAAATAAGAGCCTCCAGTGCCCAAAAACCCATGTGAAGAACTTCTTAGGATGAGGATAAGGCTAGACTCTCTTACCATCAAGTTCTGCAACACTAAAATGTGCAAGGAGAATCTCTCAACTTGCGTCACCATTATGCGAAGCATACCATTCCAATAGAAGAGGGAAAAATATGGGGGACAGAAAAAATAAAAGAAACCAAAAAGGAAAAGAAGGAATGATAGACATGACACTAAAGGACTAGGGAAAAAATCCCCCAAAACTATTTACAATGGAGGGTGTGCTGGAGTGACACACCAAAAGGATACATACAAAAGGTATATACACATGGTACATCCCTCGCATGGGAGTTCATTTTTAATCCTTACTCAAAGTAAGGTTTAAGGAAGTTCCCATTAATAGGAAGGAGGACAACTTCTCCCATTATGGAACTAAGGCAGTATGTGTTGGCTCCATAAATTTCAGAAATTTGATAAGGTTTGAGCTAAATCCTTTGGAACTTGGTATGTTTTCCTTTCTTCTCCCGGGCCTTGTCCCACAAAAGGACCAGGTCTAAGAGCTGAAAAGCGTTGAATTGGGATCTTTTTTCAAACCATCATTTAACTACATCTTGGTGCTTTGCCAAATGTTCTAGTGCATGAGCTCTTTGCTATTCCAACTGTACCAAGTTAAGGAAATGCACATCAACAATGTTATCCTGATTTTTAAACTCTTGCATGAACTATAAGACTAGAATTTGTAGGTTCATAGGGAACACTGGATTTATTTGATACACTAGATGAAATGGGGAGGTCCCCAGAGTGGCCTTGATTTGGATGCGGTATGCCCATAAGGAAAAACTTAGTTTTTTATGCCAATCTCAGGGATTTCTTTCGAGAAGGTGCTTGATTACCTCTAAAAGGTTCTTGTCGGTTGATTCTACTACCCCATTTCCCTATGGGTAGTAATTATTGGAAAAATTTAGGGTGACACCCCTATCATAGGCCAACTCTAGTAATTAAGTAGAGGAAAATGTTGGGCCGTTATCGCACACTAGGGAAAAAGGAATTCTGAACCTAGTGATGATATTCTCTTCAATAAAATGGATCACTACATCCACAGTGTTTTTCTTGCATGTTATAGCCTCGGTCCATCAAGTTTAATAATAAGTGGTAGTTAATATGTACTGGTGGTTCACTGTCAAGTTGGGATTTATCTCTCCTATAATATCAAATGCCCACTGGGTGAAAGGTCTTGCCTCAAATACTTGTTGGAGAGGCATTAGCGGATTCCTCTCTATTGAAGCAATAGTTTGGTAGGTGTGACATTTCCTTATGTGTGTGTAGACATCCTGAAAAATGTGGGGCCAAAATACCCAGCCCAGAGAATTTGATGAGCGGTAGAATCGGTCAACCCGTGTCTAGGTCCAAAATGACTGTGGAATTCTTATGTCATTTTTGTGGCTTGTTATTGTTCAAGACATTGGAGGTACACACCTTCATAGTTCCTTCAAAACAAGGTCCCATTTTTTTATCATGAAATCTGCGCTCTTTAGCTAGAGAGCCTAATGTTTAATAGGGAGGAGCCCTTCTGGGAAATGGTTATTTAGTAGAAGGTGCACCAAGTCTACATACCAGGGGTCCTAAGTGATGGATTGCATGGTGTAGGTGTCACATCTGATATGTGGGTGAGCTTCAGTAATATATTTGGATAGCCCTTTTCCTCAGAAAAGCTTCATAGGTTGCATCTCTAGATCATATTCTTGAAGGATAGTGATCCACTTCCCCCGATGCTCACCCAGTTCACTTTGAAGTAATAAATATTTGATGTTCTGGTTGAGGAGGATGGAATGCACTTTCCATGAAGGATGTAATGTTGGAAATTATTAACTGACCAAATGAGGGCAAATGCTTTCTTTTTGAGAGGTGAATATCGCACCTCTTCATTCTTGAAAGGGGAGTTCATGAAAGAAATGGGTCATTCTTCCCCTTCTAACTTTTGGGTTAATATGGCTGCAATAGAGTGATCAGAGGAAAAATAATATATATGAAATGGAAGGAAATAATCTAGGCTATCCACAACAAGGGCCTTTGTGATAGCCTGTTCGATCTCGGCAAAAGTTCATTTTTCCACCGGGCTCCACTCAATTTTCGTATCCTTTTTCATCATATCATTCAAAAGATTTTACAACCTCGATAAAACTAGTTATAAGACACTCAAAAAAATTGATCTTCCCAAAGAAATATCTCATCTCCTTCTTACTACCTAGCATTTGTAGTCTTAACAATGCTTGAACTTGCTCAGGGTCAATATATATGCACTTTTCTGAGACTATATGTCCTAACAATTTTTCCTTTGTTACTCAAAATATGCATTTCTTTGGTTTGAGGGATATACCAAACCGACGAAACCTTTAAAAAATATTAGCAAGATGGGTCAGGTGATCAACTCTCTCTTGAGAGAACACAGTTAAATCATCCATGTAGATTATTATACATTTGTTGACCAAGCCTTCAAAGGCTATGTCCATGGCTTTTTGGAACTTGGCCCCAGTGTTATTCAACCCCAAACAAATTCTTCTATAGGTGAACATTACCCACTTGGTTGCAAATATATTTTTGGATCTATCTTCAAACTTAACCATAACCTAATTGTATCTAGAGTATCCATCCAAAAAGGACATCATCTGAGAGCCATTAACAATTTGTAACACCTCATCTAGCGAGGGGAGGGGGTGATTATCTTTCTTCGAGGATTTATTTAAATTACCAAAGTTGACACATAATTAGATTTTCTTATTCTTCTTCTGGACTAGTACTAGATTGGCTGCCCATGTGGTATGTCAGATTGGAAAGATTATTTGGGTGGCCAATAGCTTCTGAACCTCTCGATCGATAAGAAGCTCAATTAGGGGATTGAATAGTGTTTGTTTTTTTCAGAATGAATTGGCATCCAATTTTAGGGGGATAGTTTATGTCATCATAGAAGTATCATAGGTCTTGATATCTTCATATCCCTAGGCAATTACATCAATTTATTCTCGGAGGACCATGAGAATCTTCTATTTATCTTCGAGAGAGGAAGAGGTGCCAATGTGGATGATCTTTTCTTCAACGCTTGTCCTGATGTTTACCTTTTCATATTTTCCCCCATCTAGGGTTTGGGATGTTCTATCTTGAGCTCATGGGTCTGAGTCAAAGATCCAATCAACGGAAACCATCCCCTTGGGGATGGTGTTGGTGGGTAAGTCTAGGATTCCACCCTCATTTTCTTCATGTCCAATATCGTCATGTTCTTCTTCCTCCATGATGTGGTCTTCAAAGACACCAACGTTTTCCATGAAAGAGGGTATGTCTCTATCATCCTCAAAGACCTAAAGATTAGTTATATTATCGGGTATAGAGGGTGTGGGAATCATTTCAACCAAAAACATTTGGAGACTAGAACCCGCCATAGGTTCTAAAGTACTGGCTGAAACAACTAATGCATCTGGAACATAATTCCATTTCTGGGGAATCACTTCAATACCAAAAGCATCAAAATCCTCTATTAAGCTCCACACCTAGTTATGATAAGTGGTCAGTCATTTATCATTTCATGTGTATTGGCTCTGGATGAGTATAAGTTCTGAGTCACCCATTGCCTAGAGGTATGTGACTCCTTTTGTGAGGGTGAATAGGATCCTGAGGACCAAAGCCTTGTACTCCAATATGTTATTGGTACAGTCAAACTACAAGTGATGTGATGCAAGGAAAGACTTTCCTCAGGGGTTAATCAATTCCACACTAGCTCTAAAACCCTATTTAAATTGGGAACCATCAAACTTAAGGATCCAGACATCACTATTGGTACGTTGTGGTTATAAATATTGGGAGGGAATCACAGTTGGTTTGGGATGGGGGAAAGGTTGAGACACTTCCCCCGACTGAGTATATAAAGGGATAGAAACATCCCGTGGAGGAGTCTGCACAAGAGATTCCTTAGATGACAGTTCGTTGGGTGTGCTCATGGTTGGACTATTTTGGGGTAGGGCCTGGCCCCTATGTTGTTCTACTTGAAATTTTTCAAGGCAGACCTTGGAAACATCTACACATGGCACACATTCCAGCTCTGAGATATTTTTGCAATGAACTCAGCACCAAGTGCTAGATAGTAGGGAGCTTAAATTTTCCTTGTCACCTTGGGACTTTACATCCTATTTCAACTCCATGACGAGGTTAAGGTTTTTTTGGGTGATGATAGGATCTTAATTGGGTATCGTTCCACCCAGGATGAAATCTAAGGTCAGGATTTATTTAGCCTTGTATAACCTAGTTTCTAATTCAGCAAAAGCAATTTTTTTGACCTGACCATAATGAGTGAGAGCCGGTTTCATCCGAGGTTTTCTCTCTACCCTAATTTTGTTAGATTCTCCTCTCCAAGTAAGTCGTAGATGGGAGAAATCAGTCAATATTTATCCAATCAAGGATTTTGACCAATTCCAACTCACGAGCATCCTGTAAGTCTTAGGGATGTCGACCACCTAGATGTCAATGACATTGGATATCAAGGGATCTAGTACTAGCTAGACTGGGACATTTTTTAGTTCTCCCACTATTTTAATAGTGTTATTGTCTAGCTAGATGACTGCTCCTTTGGATGACATGGTATTTAGTCTGAGCTTCTTGCAAATAGATAGGGGCATGACATTGCCCAAAGCTTCAAAATTCACTAAGTAGTTGTGTAGGTTTTTACCATAAATTTTGAGACCAAGCAAAAAGAGAGGATCTTCTAAACTCCACCAAAATATGGTCATGTTAGCATCATCACATGTCATAGAGTTGGGCGGGTGGTCACATGATTCTCAGTTCTGTAGGTACTGTAGCAGAGACTTTCTCTACTCAGGACAACTAAGCAAGACCTCTATCAAGGTTATGGTGGTAGTAGTATTCTAGATCACTTTCGTAATATCAAATTTTCCTTTAGGGGCCCACAGAGCTTTTTCGATAGAGTCACATGTATTTGTAGGTGGCGGTCCTTTGGGATGGGGTGGGTTAACACTCACCAAAGGGTCCAGTGGAAAATTCACAATCTGTGGAAGAATCGATGTCATAAGGGGACCGTTGTTTGATTGACTCTGGGTGTTGTAGGGAGTCCTTGGATTGATAAAGGCATTAGCTTCGAAAGCTGGGATGGAGTTATCAAAGAAACCCTATAAGCCAGGTTCTTCCCTATCTTCTTTGTAGTCATAAAAAATGATGGGCTCACACGCAAAAGTGAAGAGATGTGGTTCGACTGAGGATCTCAGAGGAGAAGAGTTAGTTTTTTGTGCCTACCAAACTAGGATATCAGGATGATCTTCTCCATTGTGGCATAGTTTACCTCAAAATGCAAACTTGTGTCATGCAGCCGACACCAGGATGTTAGGGGGTAGAGTTCAGCAAGTTGTGCGGAGTGACTAGGTCTCGTGCCTCCTTGGGTGTTAGGCTAACTTGGGGGAATGCACCTATTGTTCGGTGTGTTGTTCCATTGTTGGCTGGGCAGAGCATTATTGTTTTTTCTATTGTTATAGTGGTTCTAGGGTTCAGATTTATTGAAACTCCATTATCCTAAAAAGATATACCCCGTTTTGGAGGGGTTGGTCCCGTGGCATGTGGGGGCTCCCATCTTCTATTCTCCCATGTGAGTGGTGAGCGATGAAACTAGTCCCCAGAGGGATTTGACCTAAGCAGACAGATGGGTAGTAGTGTCACAATGTAGCAACTAGGGTGGTGGGATAGGTGTAGAGGCACTTTTTGCTCTTGGAGGAAAGCCTCCAGATGCTAGCATATCAAAGAAAGGTACTCCATATGGTGGGGGTACTGTGGTTTTATGTTGTGCCTAGGTAGCATACTCTAGGTTTAGAGGATTTTGATGAGGAGTGGGATAAATGTACCAGGGCACCAGATTCATCATATGGGTGCCCAGTGCTAGATTGGGGTCATATCCTCCCAGATAAGTTGTTCCCCCAGGAAGTGTATTATAAGTTGTTCCACCAAGACCTTTACTCAAGTTCCATGATAGCTCAAGGGAAAGGTTGTAAACTTTAGCTAGGGTATCTCTATCATTGGTAGCGGTGGTTCTCAAAAGAATGGTAGCAACAAATGGGTCCAAGGCGTTAAGGTAAGTTTGGATAGTCACATCAGTAGATGGGATGATGGATCCTGTACACTATTTCAAGGCTCTCTGGAACTGATGGTTAAATGTTGCCAGGGTTTCATTGGGCTCCTTCTGGATAGAAATAAACTAACTGTGAGACCAAGCTGGGTCCACATGGACCCAAAATTCCATAAAAAAGGTAGCCTCCATGTCTTTCCAACTATTCATGGAGTTGGCAGGTAAGTTCAAGTACAAGTTCAACTTGCTTTCTCCAAGAGATAGTGAGAACATTCTGCTGACCACGTCCTAATGCTAGATGCGGTGTTGATTCATAAAATCTTTATATGCTTGTAGATGTTCTTCAATGATTTAAGGGCCTAAATTTTCATACTTGGGACAAATTTTCTTCGGATGTGAATGGAGGTCATTGATAGTGTTGGGGAACTGTCCCATGGGAGACCCAATGTTATTGAAGTAGGCAACCATTGAAATGTTAAGGTTGACACTGAGATTAGTCGCTAGGATGAGCTAGTTAACTTGAATGTTCTAGGGGCCTACAAACCCTACATTCGGGGGGATGGAAAGGATTCTTATTCTGGTAGGTCTTCTTTTCTCATACGAGAGGTCCAAGTTATGCAAACTCTCCTAGGTTAGAGACTGAGCGCAATATTCTTTCGAATTGTAGGGGTGAAAATTACCCTAATCTATGGAAAGTCTGATGTCTAAAGCTACTTCTTGGGGAACACTCAGGAGGTGTGGTGTCAAAGGGTTTAGGGGAGGATGAGCTCATGTCCTCCTTCTAGTGCCAGTTTTTGTTGACAAGACTTTGTGACAGCCTCAAAACCTGTAGATGAGTTGTCAATGAATAACAAAGTATCAACCAACTTAGCCTAAAAATGTGTGTGGGAGAGCTAGCTCTCCTGGTCTCCAAGCACCTAGTTATTGGGTCATGACAATGTGGTCTTGGCTTACTTGGACAAAAGTGACTATTTTTTTTGAGGGGATAGCTGGTTTTGAATCTTAGACCTCTGCAACTTTGGGGGTAATGGGTTTCCTACAAGAATAAAATATATCCGACAAAGAAATAAAAAAAGTTAGGATAGGGTTAGTATAGATTTCTAAATATATCCATGACATATATTCTCTTAACATCACAAAGTCCTAGATAAAATAAACAATGGATACTAGATATACATACAACCTCCGATCAAACATATATCAGTAGCAAAGAAAAGTATTTCATTGAATGATTAAAAAACTGGAATAAAGGACATAATAAGGCATACAAAATGAGAAGTGTTTCACTAACTCTAGGATCAGAAACAACACAGGGCTCAGAGTTGAATGGTGTTCCTCATTTTTTCTTTAACTTCAAATCCAACATCACTCATAGTTACACTAGTGGCTCCAAGGGAGCATTAATCTACTCTGAACTTCTAAAGAACAAGATTTCTAAAAGACTGAAAGATTGTATTACTAGTGGACAACTAAATAATCAATTTGCAAACCCTTCAAATGATGTCAAACTTTGTATTCATAGAAAAATCTAACAACCAAAGAGACTATCCCTACGATAGCTATTTACATTATATTATAATATTTACAGCTGGTACTACCTGCACTGTCAAAATTTCCTAATATAATATAATCATTTGAGAAGAGAAGAAAAGAGAAGAAAGAAAGAAGCCCTAGGAAAATAGTCATTGGAAAGAGTTTCCTTTTACTTAAAGATGTGATGGATCTTCCTTAAGTGACTTGGGCCATACGCCATCTGTAATGTTCTTCTATACTTTGGTGACTTGGGAGAGTAGAGGTATGCTAGATAGTAAATGCTAGAACGGTGCCTTGAGGTCTGGGAGGCATCTGCAGTGAACCAATGGATCAACATTGACTATTCATGATAAGAGGGATAACCACAGACATGGAAATTATAGGATTTGAGACATACAAATCCATAGAATGCCAAGAATATCTACATGCAAATAACCTGTTATAGGAGAGAAGAAAAAAGAGGGAAAAAGAAGAACACAGAAGTTGCTCAAAATGTGAGAGAGAAATTATAATATGAATTAATGAAAAAAGAATTACAAGGTTCAACCTATAAAGGTGAACAAAACCCTAAAGCCTAAAAAAGCTAGGTTTTACATTAATAATTAATAAAAGGATTAATTATTAATGCACCTAAGAGAAAGCTTAAGCACTAAAGAGTAATAACTTAACTAATTAAATCAACATTATTTAATTAATAAGAAAGCTAATGATTACTCTAACACCCCCTTAAGCTAAGCGCATGGGGTAAGCTAACCTAGCACAACTATGAAAATAGGAAATGGGTCCTGGCAACAAGGCCTAATCAGGTACCCAATACAAGGAAATCTCTATAAACCAGAGACAAAGAAGAAAACCCAGTGGGAAAAACCCCTCTCCAAAAAGAGATAGAAAAATATAGAAAAGAAATGGCTCAAGAGACTCTCTCAAGACGATAAGTACAATTAGCTCCCCATGAGAGAGGGATGAGACACCAAAGTCCCCCTAGAATGAAGAAACTCCTATCACAATGGTAGATGTCTGATTTAGAATCCAAAAGGAGATCCTGAAGCAGAAAATGATATTCCTTCCCTTGGGAAGAAATGAATCCAAAGGATGATGTTGAAGAAACCCTATGAAGAGTGATGAACTAATCTATCTCGGGATGTGTGCCATGATCAGATGCTAAAGAATCTCTTTGTCTAAACTGGAACAAATGATGCCAAATCCAAACTGATGTGGAGAATCCTGAAATGCAACCGTAGAATGCACAGATAATGGTGGGCAAACAATGATAACCTGACTGTCAAGGTAGAGGAGATGAATGTCCTCAAAATAACCCTCCAAAGCTATAGTATAAGACTCAACAAACAAGAAAGATATGTCTACAACATAAGAGTCCAAAGTATCTATGTCTAGAAGATATATGATTTTCTTCTACACAAAATCAGGAGCAACAAGAGATGATGATGAAGTCTCAGTCTGAAGAGTGGGAACAGTGAGACAAGCCTCTGATCCATCAGAACATGTAAGGGTGTCTAAATACTCAAGCTCCTCTAAAGTATCATGATCAAAGGGTGTATTCTCTCTCCAAGCAATGGGTATGAGACAATCTGAAGTAGGATCCTCTAGGAATGGAGAGAGATTAGGGTCTCCATAGATCTCCCAAAGACATGTCCAAAGTGGGTGAAGACAATCAATGCCCGATATAGCCAACACAGTGTCATGATCAACACTAGACACTATAAGTCCTACTATTTGATCTAAAATAATATCCCATGCTAAGATTCCCTCTGAAGTGGCTAGTTTGGGTATGAGATCATACAAATAAGGAAAAATATTAAGCCACCTACAATGTGTAAGTATACTCTTTTCCCATGACACATAATTACCTTGTTCTAGAATAACAAATGAAGGGTGAGTAGAAAAACCCATGATAAATCTTCAAATGAAACAAACTGATAAATATAACCTTACTGCATTTAGATCAAATTAATATAATGAGATAGATCTTGGAAAGAGCTTTCCAATGATATAAGGAAGTTGAAAATCCAATTCCGTATGCTCAAGATATGAGCAAAATACCAAAACTGCTCCAAAAGGGTTTGAGAGTTAACCCTAGTAGTTAGGCTAACCACTAGAGGTCAACCGCTAGCAGTTAACTGACGGTGGTGCCCATTAACATTG
>MU228311.1:456905-475574 GCA_018584345.1 Thuja plicata
ATGCTCAAGATATGAGCAAAATACCAAAACTGCTCCAAAAGGGTTTGAGAGTTAACCCTAGTAGTTAGGCTAACCACTAGAGGTCAACCGCTAGCAGTTAACTGACGGTGGTGCCCATTAACATTGTTGCGTTGATTTTTAACACTGCATGCATTATTTTTTAACGCAAAAGTCAATAAAAATTGATTTTTTTTTAATTTTAATTTTTATTTTTCACCTCGAAATTTGAGCCGTATGGCTTGGGAGAGAGAAAAATTTTCCCAGAGGCTACTGTGGCCAAAAATGGTGAAATTTATATGAAAATTAACTCTCCCAAGCCTTCTCAACGTGATGGTGTTATCCATTTTAGCTCTAAGTGCTCCAGAAAAAGTGTCTCTTCTAGAATGAAGAAGAAACCCCAAAAAAGCTATAGTTTTTGCCCTCAAATCACAGCTTCACAAACCCCAGACCAGGCAGGAGCAATGTGGCTCTGATACCATGTAGGATTTGAGAGATACAAATCCATAGAATGCCAAGAATACCTACATGCAAATAACCTGTTACAGGAGAGAAGCAAAAAGAGGGAAAAAGAAGAACTCAGAAGTTTCTCAAAGTGTGAGAGAGAAATTATAATCTGAATTAATGAAAAAATAATTACAAGGTTCAACCTATAAAGGTGAACAAAACCCTAAAGCCTAAAAAAGCTAGGTTGCACATTAATAATTAATAAAAGAATTAATTATTAATGCACCTAAGAGAAAGCTTAAGCACTAAACAGTAATAACTTAACTAATTAAATAAACATGATTTAATTAATAAGAAAACTAATGATTGGTCAGCTCAAGAGAGTTGTCAACACTCATCACTATAAAGAATACAAAATTGGGAATCGGGGTCCGGGATCTGGGAGCTTATGCTCAAAGAATAAATAATGAGACTATATGCAACTTTTGCTGAAGGATCCCTGGAGTCTGAGATATTTCACTGGCCCCTGAATTTTTTGTATGCCTCAAGAATATGAAGGATGTCATCTTCCTCTATATCCTTCAAGAAATCTCGATGATTCATAGATCCCTCAAAATGGTGGCTGACATCTTTGGCCTTATCTTTTAACTCCGCATCCATCTTGCCTACATCGTGGGATTTGAGCAACAGTTGGGAGAGTTCCACCATGGTGGCACCATTAACATTTCCCGCATGTTAGAATTTCTACTCAACCACTTCATCGAACTTACCAATTACAAAATCAATGGGAGTATAAGTCTCGGGGCTGAGAGGATCAGCCAATGTAATTTCTTGGATGAGGGTAGCATATTTTTCCAAAGGAGTCTGAACCTCTTGTAGTCGTTCTTCCAACACTCGTACCAATTGCTTTCCAATTTTAACTTTGAATGCAAGTCTGGAGTATTGAGTCTGGAGGAACCCATATGATTCATCCCCTAGGATGCCTATGTTTATTAACTTGTCTTCCCCAAGATTTAGAATCTCTGACGAGGTATCCTTCCTATCTTCATATTTCTCGATCTCTCCCTGCTACTGGGGAATGTTGGCCTCTATCATCTTTGCTAAATAATTTACCGAAAAAATTTCTAGGAGAGACTCGAACAAGAAAAATATTATTACCCACACCTGATGAATGATCCACTCATCTACCACTAATGCCTTCTTCTTTATGATTTTTAGAGTATCAAGATCACTTTGTGGTAGTGGTGTCCCTGGGATTGAGGATCTTTAGAGTGTTTTGAAAGCAAGGGGGTGCACTAATTCTGTCAAGAGTACCAAAAGGTTAGCATTGGCTGCTTTCAAATCTTGAATCTTATGAGATTGTTTCTCATATCGGGTGTGAATAGCCTAACCCGCTTCATTTAGGAGGTCTAGTTCCCCCTGTTGAGTTCTTTTGCCTAGAGACACCTCTGTGATTATATATTCTTCGGTGGCTACCTCATAATCATATTTTCTTATTGGAGGGGTGGTGAATGTTGCCACAATGTTGTCATCTAGGGCCCTTATAGTGCTATGAAGGGTGCGAGCCTTTCTAGGGTTCTTAGGAATTTGGCCATCGGCAACATCTCAGCAAGTGATAGTGGAGCCATGATAGTAGTTGGGAATTTTATTTTTTGAGCTTCCATTAACCACTGCAAGGGGATAGTTGGCCCACCTATCATCATCCCTAGGCTTGAAGTTTCCCTGGTGTTCAATTAAGGTTCCCCCCTGGGCATATTTTTTGTTGTATCAATGGGGTCCTTTCTTCTATGTTTTTTATCTCCCTCTCTGTCACCCTCAAAAATGGTGTTTTCACATGGACTAGGTAGTGCATGAGGTAGAGGTAGGTCGTTGAGATCTACCTATTGAAAACTGGCCACAATTTTGTCGGTCACTGTGTTTGGTGGTGTTGGAAAACTCTGATTACTGGTTAAGCCCAAGAGCGCAATGTCAGAGGTTACAGTTGGTCCTGATGGTCTAGTTCCCTCTTCATTCTATGCTTGTTCTACAACTGATTTTTTCCCTTGTTCTTGTGGCATTTATTTTTCACCTCCGGCTTCATCAAGCTAGGGCTCACCTTCTTCGTGGGCTACCACATCTTCTAGCCTTGTTGACTCTATATGGAAACTTTAATTTCTTGTCCCGCTGTCTCTTCTATGACATATTCAACCATACTATGTAGCTCTCTAAGATCACACTACGAGAATAATTCATTGATATTTATTTGTGCTATCTCTGTGGGACTTTTTGGATGATCCTCTTTTTCGGAGGAGGAGGAAAAAAAACATCAACCTCACGTACATCTTCAGGCTCCAGGCTTGGATTCATACTCTAGGGGGACCAAATTTCCTTTTGTTTCTTTCTCCTTTTGAGTGGCACTTTGGGCTCTGCAGGTGCCATTATTCTGGCTATTTCTGATTCACATGCTCCACTTAATAAAATAGCCAAGGATGGAGAACCTCCTAGCAGGCGATAGGAGCCTATCAGGGTAGATCCAAGACCAAAAGTCACTCTGAAGTATGCTGTGTCCATTAATTTTTGGGAGTTCTCCAACTTCTCACCAAAATGCTCTATCAGGGAGGCCAAAACAGGATCTAAGACCTTAGGTGGGGTGCCAACTTTCTTCTTGTCATGGGATTTGGATTTCTCTGGGGCCCAGGAACCTGAAGCTCCCAAACAATGCTTGTCCGAATGAATACTATTTAGGAAGACCTTCTCAAAATATGAGTGCCTGTGCTCAATTAATGCTCTTGAGATGGCCTTAATGTCCAAAAATTTTTGTGTATCCCAATCCACCGAAGGGAGGTACATCTTATCTATACCTGTTTCTTTATACTTAGGGTCCTCTAGGGACCCGATGTCTGAAAAAGTCTGTGGGAATGTTCACAACTCAAGTTGTTCCATCATCCCTTTTGTTACCCTGGTGTAGTATTTCTTTTGAACATTTTAATCATCCTAGTAGTTATCCCAGAAATATTCTATGTGTCAAACATGGGGGTTCACCCCATTTGGCATCAACCTTTTCAGTCGCCCAAGGGGATCATAATCCTTGTGGTGAAAAGAATAGTTTGCTAAGTTAAAACTACTTAGCTCATTTTCAGCTCCTCGGGCCATGTCTAGGGAGCAAGAGTATTCTATTCAAATGAAAGGGAATGTCAGGGTGGTAACTTTCTTTGTGGAACCCAAGGCATGAGCCTCCAGAATCTTCCTACAAAAATCTAACAAAACTACGTTGTCCCCACAATGTTTTGGTAATAGGAAGGGTTCTCCAGAGAAGCCAGACACCCGAATGTAAATGTACTAGGAAAAGTGGATGAAGTATCACCCCCACACACCAACTAGGCCCATGGTCTACAGAGAGAATGTATATCCCTGATCACTAGTGATTTCCTTCACCCTGTGAAAGATGAAGGCGTCGTTAACTCTGCAAAAATGTCAGAAACTATGGTCCCACTAAATTTGGTGGAAGTGGTCCCATGGAGAGACCTAACTAGGTCCTTCCACAAGAACACCAACTGTTGTTAAACCTCAGATCCCTTGGCACTACCAAGCAAGTGGCCAAAGGATGTAGGAATTCATGTAGAACTTCTACTATATATCGACCCTCCTCATCTAGGCATCTACATGTTTGACAATGATATCAGTCCAATTGAAGTGCGCCTTGTTGGTGGTCATACCATATAAGAAATAATACATCTAGGGGGAGAATTCTTGGGCATGTGGCTCCTCAAATATCTTTTGTAAGAAGATAATTCCCACCTGGATGGGCTCCTTAAAGTCAAAGAAAGGAATCTCTATCCACTCTTCTTGTAGTCTCGATGTGAAATTTTCATCCAATGTGTGTTGAGGTGGCACCGAGCTGTGTCTTTCATACCCTCATACTGCTTGAGGGCCTCGGCCTTGTTGATAGAAACAACTCCCTCAAATTGTGAGATATATTACCCTGTGGAAATGGCATCATTGTCCAATGTGATGATGGACATCAGAAATTTGAGGGGAGTAGGGGAAACTAACACATCCACCATACTACCTTGGCAATAACCCCTATCCAGGAGAAAAATTAACTCCAGCACTTGCAATGAGCATGGAAAACTAGCTTCTTGAATGATTCCAGATGTCGCTAACTTAACTCAAATGGATTCCTTGGAGCATCGAGGCTGATAGATCATTTGAATAAGGCCCTACAAATCAGCCCAAGTGCCGACATCTGTGTCGATGATCTCTTTAAGTGGAGACTCAACTGGGGATCCATGAATCATCTCATTATTATTATATTTATTGGTTAGCAAGATATTTTCCAATGTCCTCTCTATATTTTTCTTCTTGCTAGTGTCTATAGAGACACTTGGGAGCTCTGGACTCCCAGGAGGTGAAGATCTTGAGGCTAGTTCTTGCTTACTTTAACCTGTACTTGTAAATTGGATAACCGTCAGTACATAAACATTGAGAGATTTTGGATTCGAGAGGCCTTCAGAATAACTTTTCCTTTTCACTTGAAATGAAGAATCATTAGGGCATCTTAAACGAGATCATATGTCAAAGATTTTATACAATTTTAACACATGAAATACTTCTCTCTTACCGAGGATCCAAAATGATAACTCAAAAAGAGGTTGCGTGAGGTAGAAAAGGCCATATTAATTAACATGCTTGACACTAACTTGAAAAGACAACAATTTCCAGTGATTAGACAAATGGCCATGTTTCCATACTTTAACATGCGTCTACCCACTCGGCTAAGTAATGACAAAATCAGATAGTTGTTCTGGTGTGAGTGGCATGAATGCCATTCGGGATAAGTTTTAAATGTTCATTCATGGGAACTAATTTCTCCATTAAGGAATAAAGTATGGAGGAGAGAGAATATTAATGGCCTGCTAATGAGCTAGCCTCTGAAATTGACACACCTACCTCCTTGTCATCTAGGGCATCACTAACCAGGGTGGTGAACCTGGTTATTGAATAGATGTGTAATGAGACATTGTAAAGAATTGGGATGAAAATGGGTCTTCAGGGGAAACTCCCCAAGACACCTAACTAGGAAAAAAAAAATCTCAGAAACACCATGTCTTTGAGTAGAGAAAGAGAAAACAAAGCATTTTAGACTCACAGAATTTACAGACACAACCAGATCCACAATGAGCTACCAGATATTACACACTCAAAACTACAACTCTACTAACCAAACTCGTAAAATACATACTACAAACTCAACCTCATGGGGAATTTACAAGCTACTCACAACATATACAAAATATAAAAGACATAGCTAAAACCTTATGCACTTATAGACTTCCTAGCAGGAAGCGGGTGATATTTATAGGAATATATAGCCTAGGAGGGCAGGCGCACTTCCTTCCAAGTGGGATGGCTACGTATGGAAGAAGATGCACCAGAATCAAGTATAGTGTCATGCCAAATGATAGATGTAACCTTGGAGAGGAAAAATAGATGAAAAACAACCAAGAACAGACATGAAAAACACAAACCAGCGATGACAACAAACAGAGAAAAAGAAACACAGAAGAAACACAACAAAACAAAAATAAAACAAAAGGAAAAGTGCAAGGGCCTACCTGAACCACAAAATGTTGAATGGAAGGAATTGCAACTACTTCACTCTATCACCTAAACACTCCACCAGACTTGACGAAAACACCTCTGCACCTTCTAGCCCAAATATTTCTTCTTAGAAAACAAATCGCTTTGCTCTCCAGAAAATTTGCTAGAAGGTAACTTGTTTGCGGTAAGTGTAAAATGACAACGTAAAATGCCTTAAATAATGCCTAGGAAAGTGCATTAATTACTGAAAGTAATTTCAAGAAACACGTCGGCAGCTAGGATCCACACCCACAAACACCAAATGATCATCCTCCTTCCAAAGGAAAATAAAATGATCATCGGGCCCAGAAGATCTGGACCACCTGTTTGGGAATGACACTCTAGGACACACATCCCAGAAGAAAAAATGAACAAAAAAGGGAGGAAAAGGCCAGACGGGACCAAAAGACTCCAGAAGTATCAAGGAACCAAGCCAAAAATAAAAATAAAGCAAGGGGAAAACCAAAAAGGGAAAAGCTTAAAAAAAAAAGGACAAGGGGGACCCGACATTTTGCACACAAAATGTAGGGAAGGTATGCAGCGCATAACACCTTAAAAAAGAAATGTTACACATAATGTAGAAAATACCCATTGCTGTGCTTCTTGGAATATGCCCCACTCTTCTTTTCAATGTGTTGTTTCTCAATCTTTAGCTTAACAAATAATGGAGAATAATGAATAGGTGAACTTGGAAAAAGAAAACCCTATGGTAAATATTTTCACTATGAACATTCTTAATTCTATGTGGTTTTCATAAGATTATGAACTAGTTGAAGATGTAGATACTAGGAGAGGATAGTTCCAAAGATACCAGCAATAGGTTTTCTCTGATTCAGATTATGAAACTGATACTATGCTACAAAATACTATCTATACTTCAGGTGATGATAGAGAACATCCTCATTTCAGATTTCATAGTGAGGAGGAGAAAAGATCTTTGACCATAGTAGAAATAAATCAAGCTATGAGTGCTTACAACTTGAAAAATAGGAAGGTAGAGCCTGGTCAAGGTAAGCCTACTACTTTTTTCATTAAAGAAAGTGTCACAAAGGTTTCTGAAGAATCTCAAAGAAAAGATTTAAATAAGAAGGAAGGCACAAAACAAGAAGAGTTTTCTTATGCTGAAAGAGAAAATAAGGAAGTAAAATCTGACAAGCAAGTTGTTACTGAAAAGGGAAGCAAAGGTAAGAGCATAGATGACATATTTTTTGGATTACGTGCATTTAATATGAAATATTCTCTTACAAAAATCAAAGTTTAATTCCCTTGATTGAAATTTTAAGAAGAAAGGAACATAGAGAGGCTTCAGTATCATTTTAAGGGGATAGAAATTATCCCTATTGATAATAAAGGGGAGAGAAAAATGAAGGGTGTTAGTCATGAATTATAAAAACCTATCTTATATGTGGGTAATATGATTACCTAAGAACCCTCCCAATTGTATATTTTCTATGTAACCTTGTTGATAAACAATAAACTTGTAAAAAATTGCATGATTGATTCTGGTGCTGCTGCAAATGTAATGACATATAGTGTAATGGAAGAGTTGGGAATGGACGTAGATAATTTTTAAGGGAGGTGTTATTCCATGGAAAAAAAAAAGGTCCCTTTGGTTGGAATTTTGAAAGGAGATGAGGTTAATATTGTTATCTTTCCTGAGGTAGCTTACAAAATGGATGTAGTTGTTGTAGACACCCAACCCCATTATGGTATGATATTGTCTACAAAGTAAGATACAACAGTTGGAGGTCATGTACAATTGGATTTATCTTATGAAAAAATCCCAATAGATGGAAATGAAGTAAATTTGTATAGAGATCCATGAGCACCAATGACTATTGAAAGGGTGCAAAATGGTATTCTTAATTGTTGTGTGGATGTAGATATGGAAAACTTCAGAGTTGAGAAGATCTTTCCACAATGAAAAAATAATGATGCATTAGTTGAATATTTAAAGAGATAACAAGGTGGCATGTAGAATATGTACTTTTATGGAGGTTTTTCCAAAGATGGATCAGGATCTGGTGTTCTATTAATTTCTCCATTAGGTACTACATTGAAATACTCTTTCTTGTTAAATTTTCAGTGTAATAATACTGCTGAATATGAAGCCTTATTTATGGGGTTAACTATTTCTAATAGGCATGGTATCAAGTGTTTAAATGTTTATGTGGACTCTGAGCTAGTAGTAGCACAACTTAGATTCAAGTATGTTGTGAAAAATGATAGGTTAAAGATGTACAAGCATGATATTTGGGATCATATTGAACATGGATAGAAAGGTCAAAAAATATCATGGCTGATTTCTTGGCCAATGTTGCTTTAAAGAGTAGTGATTTGACCTTGAGTGGGGTGTTAATTAAGGAAGTTAAGAGTAGGCAAGTTGTGCCTGATAATTTTTGCAACTAGAAATTTTTTGAGGATGATCAAGATATCCTCGGGTTTATCCAATTCCTTGACCATTATGAAGGCCAACATCTAGATTATAATTTTGTAGTTGAGGTGATTGATGGAAATCATACTATTTTTGGGAATGAGTTTGTCCAGTTAAATTCTAATTAGATCCCTAAGGGGCTGATAGAACTAGAAGCATTGTTCATTGATTAAGATGATTATTTGTCAAATAGGGGCAATGCTAAAATTGAGGATATGGAAGAAGTAAATCTGGGATCAGAAATAACACCTCAGATAGTATATATTGGAAAGAAGTTAGATTGCCATGTTAGGGAAATTTTGATAAAATTATTAAGAAAACACAAGCATGTGTTTGCCTCATCATATGAGGACCTAGAAGCATATAGGGAAGACATTTTCTAGTATGAGATCCACTGAAACTAGATGCCAAGCCATTTAGACAAAAGAAGAGACCAATCAACCTACTATTGGCCCCAAAGATGCAACAATAATGAATGAACTTGAGGGAGGCAAGAATTATTCAACCCATATGACATTCAACCTAGGTCTATAATTTGGTCCCAGTGAGGAAAAAGAATGGTGATATAAGGCTTTGTGTGAAATTTAGGAATTTAAACATTGAATCTTTAAAGGATAATTATTCTTTGCCTAACACAGAGGAAATATTGCACAAAGTTACTGGTTCTGATTTATTATAAATGATGGATGGGTTTTCAGGTTACAACTAGGTGTTGGTAAACAAATCAGAGCAGTTTAAAACTACATTTGCTACTCCTTGGGGAATATTTGTATATATTAGGATGACCTTTTGTCTTATTAAAGTAGGGGAAACATTCCAGAGAGATATGCATGTTGCATTTAAAGAATTTATTTCTTATCCATGGTGATTTATCAAGATGATTTGACACAATATTGTAAGAAAGAAGGTGACCATTGTGGTCATTTAGAAAATATTTTTAACAAGGCTTAAGAATATGGTGTTTCTTTGAATCCTAAGAAATGTCAATTTGTAGTAACAAAAGGAAAGTTATTGGAAAATATTGTATCAAAGGAGGGAGTGAGAATTGACCCAGAGAGGATAGAAGCAATTAAAAAGGTCACTGCTCCAAATATTGTAAAGGGAGTACAGTATTTCTTAGGAAAGATTAATTTTGTGAGGAGATTTATTGCTAAGTTTGAAAAAATTGTTAGGACTATAATAATTTTTTTAAAGAAGGATGCAAATTTTGAGTGGGATGAAGAAGCACAATTTTATTTTAAAAAAAATCAAGAAAGTAGTTCAAGAAGAACCTATTTTGAGGTCTCCTGATTACAGTAGGCCATTTTCATTATTTTCTTTTCCATCCTTTCATACAATTATTGTTTTGTTACTACAGAAAGATGAAGAGGGGTATAAACATACCATTGAATGTTTTAGTAAATATCTCCAATTTGCAAAGTTGAACAATGAGACGATGGAAAAAGAAGCATATGCCTTGGTTAAAGTTATGAAATTGTTGAGATGTTATCTGGTTTGTGCAAAATTTATTGCATATGTCCCTCATGGAGAAATCAAGGATATTCTTACCCAGTCAGAGGTTACTGACAAATGATGCAAATGTAATAATAGGATTCAAGCGTTTAATTTGGAAATCCATATTACAAAATTGGTATGAGGATTAGGCTTAGCAAAGCTAATGACTGAAAAGAATATGGATTTTGTTTAGGTAAATAATTTGGGAATATAGGATCTAGCAATGACTATTATTGAAAGACAACCATGCTATCTTGACATTATATATTTTCTCAAAAAATCCAAATGCCCTGAGACTATTACTCATTATAAGAAAAGAACCCTTAGGTTGCAAGCCCAAAAATACACAATAGTACAAGGAGATTTATATTGAAAAGCTAGAAATGGTGTACGTTTGTTGTGCATAGATGAATGGTAGGATGAAAATGTTCTAAAAGAGATGGATGTTAGTGTGTGTGGTGGAGATTATTCTTCCAAGACTACTGCTCACAAGTTCCTTAGGGTCCGCTTTTTTTGGCCCTGTTTATTTAAAGATTTTTTCAAATTTGTAATAAAATGTGAAGCATGTCAGAGATTTTGTTCCAAGCTAAAGTATTCAGGTGCTTTTTTGTTAAATCCAGTAGTGGATGTGCCACCTTTTTCCATGTGGCAGATTGATTTCATTGGGGAGTTTTTAGAAAAAATCTAGTGGTGGACATAGCTGGTTATTGGTTTCCAAAAATTACTTTAAAAAATGGATAGAGGCAATTCCTCCTAAGAAAGAAACTAGTAAGGTTGTCATTGAGTTTCTGATGGAAAATGTTCTGACCAGATTTGGTGTCACTATGAAATTAATAATGGATAATGCTATGTGTTTAAGGTCAAAATGGTTTAAAGAATTCTATGATGAGTATAGAATTGTGATATCATATTCTTCCCCATACCACCCACAAGATAATGGACAAGAAAAATCTAGTAATAAGAGCCTTCCGTAGGTTTTGAATAAGACTTTGAAAACAAACAAAAGAGCATGTTATTCTAAGTTAAAATTAGCTTTATGGACTGATAGAGTAACTGTGAAAAAGGCTAGTAACAAGTCCCCTTTTGAATTGGTGTATGGTATGAAAGCCAGATTAGCATTAAATAATCTACTTCCTATTTATAAATTCATTAAGGATGAAGGGTTGGAAGTGAGTGATGTCATGCATAAAAAAATGGTCCAGTTGGTTGAATTGGATGAAATTGGATGAGAGGGATAGAAGAATAACTTTAAGAGACAATAGAAAATGAAATATTTGTTTGACAAGAGAGCCAGAAATAGAAATTTTCAGCCCGATCACATGGTATTGCAATGGAATGCTAAAGCTAAAGACAAAGGGAAACATAAAAAGGTTTGAATTCTTATGGTTAGAACCTTATGTTAATCATTAGACACATGGTAAGGATTCATATTTCTTAAGAAATTTGGATGATGAGGTAATCAAATTGCCAGTGCATGGACAATTCCTCAAACCTTTCTTTAACTGAGTTTCTTTCCATGCATAGTAGTCACGTATATATGTAGTTGGATTTAGGTGTGTTTTCTTTCTATAGGGTGTACATTTGTATATATTCTTGAGTCTTTATGTTGATGTTTACTTTCTCCCTAGTTTGCATTTCCCAGATTTGTGTATTCTTTCCTTGATCTTGCCATAAAGCATCCCTAGTCAGAGCCACTGTTGGTCATAATTTCTCCATTTGACATGGCTATGTTCTGGACCCTTTTAGGGTTGCAAAAGGTTTTCCCTGCAACAATTTTTTCCAATTTTCATCATGCTTTAGGACTAGTTCTAAAAACTAATGGTTGTTTTTGAAATACTTTCTATCAATTTGGTCTAAAACCTTAAGTCCTTTATGCCTGTTATAAAAAATGAAGCTACATTTTTTCCACTTAAGCTCTTAAAACCCATGTGCTTCAAGTTTTCGTCGATCGGGGCAATCTATTTTATTACCTAGGTCCTGGCAGGGTCTACTTTAATATTTCCTAAAGTCCTATAGTCCCCACGATACTTTATTTCCCCTAAGGTCTCGATCAAATTCTCCCAAATCGAATGGTTTTTGCTATCCCTTAATCACAAGATGATCGGTGTTTAATTTTCAAGGCAACATGCCATGATGCCACCTTTCTATTTTTTAGATCATGAGGTCATCATTCTTAAAAGTTAGTAGTCATCTGCCAGCACCGTTAGATTAGATGCCACCGATGCTTGATGTAAAGCCTTAAATAAAAGATGGAGTGTTATTATCTTTAAAGTCATCACAATCGATGGAAACATGGAAAGTGTCAGCCTAAGTTGAGGTAAAGTAAAGTTAAAAGATAGACAAATTCCATTTGATCTATTTGTTGGTGATTTCCCTCGAAAGGATGATGTATGATAGTTACAATTTATGACATTATGCCTAATGAATAGGTTTCCTTTCCAGGAAGTAGGGGTGAAAGTTGATGCACGGTTAGATCAATTTCCATTGAGTGGTCAGCGTAATGCCTTAGTCTAAAGTTTCATGTTGTTTATCCATTGCGGGTTGACAACTATGCGACAAGTGGAAAGGTTTCTGAGCTAAAAGGAGTTTAATCTATGATCAAACCATTTTTATCATGTGGCAGACGCTATCCTATGAAGAAAATATGTGGTGAAGTTAGGCTTCAAGGCATTGTGACAGGTTGACACATAGTGGATGTTGGGGCCAAGCTGAGATTAAGGGTCAAGTTAAAGTTAAAATAGATCTTCTTTTATTCAATGGAGGGCTCTATGCCTTAAAGTGAATATGCAAGGATGCTAGTTATCAAGGCATCGTGATAGAGTGACACATGTCTGGATTTGATCATTGGCTCGCTGGTGATTTCAAAAGGATCAAAAGTGATGTTTTAAAGATGCAAAAGGTTTTAATCTTGACCATAGATGGTGTATTTTGCACCACCTGTAGCCATTATATCAGATATTCAAATATTTAAATGGTTTCTTTAAGGTTTCAAACTGGTGGCTGTGTATCTTATGTGATAGGAGAATAATTTCACGATATAATCTTATGGGTTGTATAAATACAATTAGGGTATTCCACTAGGATTATAATCTTATGGTTTTGAATGTTTTTATGCTGCATTTATGTTTGAGGTAATATGATGGTTTTGAATGTTTTTATGATGCATTTATGTTTGAGGTAATCTAATTTTTAGGGTTTGTGACCAGATTTATAGTTTTCAAAATCCATAGATGACTCTCTACTTGTTATGCTTTAATGATGGATCTGTTCTTGAGTCTGGTGGTTGGAGGGTTTTATTTATTTTTAGGAAATACATTTCTTGATGAACTAAGACATTCCATATTCCTTTGGTAAAGAATGATATTTAAGGTTTTAAAGTAACTGACGGCTACAGATCAAATTTTGGTGGAGAAAAGATAAAAGATAGAGTTTACTTCTGATTGAAGGTAGGGTAGTTGATTGAATTAATGTTTTTAATTCTTTGGATAACCTAATTTTTGGTCCTTTTCCCTAAATGATCTGAATATTGTTGCAATCCTTGTTCTATAAAATGATTTCCAAGATCATTTTAGATGAATGGGATTTTTATGCCACAAAAGGCTTGTAAGCTCTGCATATTTTTATTAAGACTATCAATGGTCTCCTTGGCTCAGATTTTATATGTAATTGAACCTTTGATATCAATATATGTTTGTATTTCCTACTACATATTTGATATGGTTGAATAGTTGTCTTTGTTTCAGCTTATTATACTCATTTTTGATTGGTTTAGGGTTTTTGATTTATGGTTTCTTTCAAGGAGATAATTAAAATCCTTAAGATAGTTTCAGTGAGTAAAGAGTTGTAAAATATTTGATAGTTATTTCTACTTTCAAGAAGTATGAACTAATTGTGTAAGGCATATTCAGGTTTAGAGATCATTTAAAGGTTTTACATTTCATGCATCTTTTTATTAAAGGTATTTTCATTTAAAGTGAATCCATACCCATTGGATAGGGCATAGAATTGATATGTTAGATTGTGTATTTCTCATCAAATATTTAAAAAAACTATTATCATTTGCATTTTATGTTACATCCACTATGCCTTCCTATTCATGAAACTACTTAAATTTTAAGGAAGAAGTTAGGTACATGCGCCTAAGCTTGTAACACTCAAAGTGAAGGAGTTTTTGATCCTTGTTAATTGGCCTTGTTTCTTGTCATAATTATAATTTGGGTTGCATAGAGTCAACCATTGTTGCTATATAGTATTCTGCAAGAAAATGCTCCAACATTTATGATCACCTCAATGACATACAAAGTGAATGGAAAGAAATTTGTGATACTAAATTAAGTCATTTTGACTTGGAAGATATTAATAGGTGAATTTTTTGAGAGCCTATACATCCTATGACATAAATATAGCTAAGAGTGGACTCATGGAGGCATCCAGATTTCTTGTCATTGTGCAATCTCCAAAGATGATTAGGGAATGCATTTCCCATTTTGAACCAGATATGCGAAAGATCAAAACGACCAATGGAGACTTTCTCATCAATTTGGACAGAACCACCATTCATAACTTTTTCCTCTTGCCTACAAGGGAAGAATTCATAGATTGGGAATACTATTGATCAAATTCATTTTTCAACAAGAATAAAATAAAATGGAGATCCATTATGTGGAGAGAATGGTCTGAGCAAGAAAGGTCCAACAATTCGAAGCTTTCCACGACCATTAATGAAACAAATTGGAAGAAGGAAATTTCCAACATGATGGTCTTATTAGATAGAACATGAGGCAATGAAAAAGCTCTCAATTTAGAGGAATGTGTCTTCTTTTTACTATAAGATATGTGTGTTGAGGAAAGTTCCATAGATTAGGCTAAGCTCATTAGTGATCGGCTCAATACTATAATAATTGAGGCTAAGTTTCACTCTGTTTTCATGTCTTCTTACATTATTTATGCCCTATAAGGAACACAACAATGGCCCCATCTGAGTCATGTGGAACATTTTGATGAGGATGTGAAAATATATGATTTCTATCCATGCTAATAGTTTCACAATAGTTACACTAAGTTCAATAGGGTAAATGATGCATTTACCATGAAATTAACTCAATAACTACAAAGATACCTTGAGTGGAGATTATCTCTAGAAACAATTGGGGTAATTTTCAAGTATGGAAACTACTTCACCCAATTCCCAACCTTTACATATCTCTTAATTGGTGTGTTTAATGATTTCCAAAACAAGCTACCCATATATCCCAAGGAAAAGATGGTTTTGATCAAGTTGTGTCGGCAAGTACTTGAAGTAAATAAAAGGTACAGAGAAAGGCACAAAGCCCATATTTATTTTCCTATCATGGTAGGGGTGTATTCATACTCTTCTAGTTCAAATGCTTTAAATCTAGTCAAGGCTGCAAAATCTCAGTATCCTTTCAAATAATATAGGGTTTTGCAGACCCAATATATTCCACACAACTTTGTTAGAGATAATTTGTATCTATGGTTATCTTTTTGTCATGCGCTAGTTATATAATTTTTTTGGCAAATTGAGAAAATGAATTTGAAATGAGAGAAAGGTCTTTACTGAGTCTCACAGTAGACCAAATCAAACTCTACAAAGTGAATTTAAATGTGGAGGGCCTACTCGATGATGAGTCTGAGCTATGATATCCATGATACGTGAAGAAGATTAGAGGAACCCCGATAATGTCTATTATTTGAGACACCCCAGAAATTTATGAACATTATATTTTTATGTCTTTAATAATGAAAACGACTTGAGATTGGGTTAAGTGGAATAAAAATGGGAAGAGAAAATGAAGCACCACACAAAAGTCACCAACTCTAAGGCAGAGTCAGATTTATGCACCTGGCGTTACTATCCCAATAGTAATTTCACCATCTACATCTTCCCAAGCTACTCGAGGAGACGATGAGTCTCAAGAGAAAGAGTCTAAGCCTAGATCTACCTATGGAAAAGGATCCCTTCCATTTATATATATAAAGGAAGGAGAATAACCTAAAGACAACAAAAACCTAGTACAAGGAGATATTCCATTGGGAAAAGTTTTCCATATGTGGCAGGAATCTCTTGATCAGCAACAAGAGGAGAAATAAGAAAATCCCTAGATGGATTCAAAACTACCCCTAGTTTTAACCTCTTCTATTCATTGTTCTTCTAAAGCTCTAAAATTTCAATTCATGTCTGATCTAAAGGATATGTTGGTGATATTTCTTATTTGGTGGTTCTCCCGATTCTTTGTCCTTTTTCTGGTTCTGGCTTATCCATTTCAGTCCCTTCTTGTTCAGTTTGGCTTCAACTCTGCAAAGTTTCAGGTTTTCATGCTTATTCCTTTGCCAAAATTGTCAAAACCTTGAAAAAACCCTAGCAACCAAATGCTAAATGATATATCTTTAAACCCTAGGCCATGTTTTTTATTTCATCATTACCTTTTTCAAGTCACTAAAGACATGTGCTTTAAGTCAGGTCGCTTGATCGCATAACCAAGAGCGAATATGCCAATACCTCTCGCAACTTAGTTTTTTCCTTTATGTCGCGTAGTCTCTTGAAGAAATAGAATATTCCATCTATGTCTCAAGATTTAGCGATTTCCTTGTAGTCGGGTTGTCGCTTGATTTCATATTATGAGCTTTAAAAGGAAATGGGACCCACCTTCAGTCGGGTGATCGCGAGAAGAAATGGCCAGTCAAAGAAATGTCTCCCGACCTTGCGCTTTCTTCATGTCGCATTGTCGCTGGATCTGCTCGGTCAAACAGTTAAGCTCTTTCTTCAGTCGCGTGGTCTCGAGATAAAAGGCGGTTAAGGGATAACAGTCACGACTCAGCGACTAACTGTTTCATGTTAAGAGATTTCCCTCAGTCGGGATGTCGCCAAATGAGGGGCGGTGAGTCAGATTTCAAGTATGCATAAAGTGGATGAAAGAAAAGATGACATCTGTCACAGAGCTAAATGGTTGTCGCCTGATCGCTTGATAAAGGAAATGGATCACGCGATAACATGACTAGGGTATTTTTTCCCTCAGTCGTGAAGTCTCCTGATAACTTAAGGGCATGAGGAAATGTATAGCGATTAAAAGATAGCCGTTCGATGAAGGAGTTAAAGGATTTGACGGTGGTCGCGAAGTCTGATGATAAAAGTGCCCTAGGGAAAAAGTCCTTCCGAATAAGCGATTAAGGTATGTCGCGAGGTCGCTGTAAATAGAAAAGGGCACGTTCTTCAAGTTAAAGGTAAAGACACAGGATCACGTGACTGAGCGACTGAAGGACTCTTCAATACATCACTTACTCGCTCATGTTTTCAGATGAAGGGAATACAGCTCGTGACTGTGCGACAAGGAAAAAAGGATAGCTATCGCGCACTCGCCAATCAAAAAAGATAAAGGGAATAGAGCTTGCAAGTATGCGATGAGCCAAAAGAAGATAGATGTCGCGCACTCGCGGTCAAGTATGAAGTAAGATAAAAGGGCTTGCGAGCGTGCGACGAGCCAAAGGACAAGATGCATCACTCACTCACGCATAAAATAAAAGCTGGAATGTTAAGATGGCGAGTGAGCGACTAGAAAAAGTTTGCAATGAAAAAGTGAATGTCACTCAGTCGCCGAGGCCCAAGTGGTATGGAAAGTTAGCTCGCAAGTTAGCGATGAGCTGTCAGTGAGGGAGGCGTCGCTTACTCGCATGGATCAAAGAGTAAAATATAAAAGTGGCGCGGGTGTGCGACTGAAATGAAACAAAGATCAAAGACAATGCATCGCTCAGTCGTAGAAGGTAAAAAGTGCAGTGAAAATGGGTGGTGACTATGCGATGAGAAATAAAAAAGATGTGTCGCTCACTCGTGGGGTTTTTTCCAAAGGTGAAAATATGAAAATATAGCAGCAGTGCAAAAAGAACGTGTGAACTGATAGAGAAGAATTTGTCAAAGGGATTGATGGTGCATTCAATGTACGTTCACCATGTTCACCATGTCTAGAGCCCAAGTTATGCAGTTTGCAGAGGTACTGTAGGTGAGCAGAGTTATGGCTGAGATTTCACAAGTACAAGAGAAGATATTGATATAGACAGATTCAATAAAGTATGGTTTAAAGTCTTTACAGTAAAGATTAACGTCAATAGGTTCCCACTTGTTGTACATCACCGATGCTAGATGGGATAGGCGTAAAGATTCAGGCACTGTGTATTCTTGACTTTAGGTAGCTACCAGAAAGTGAAGTGAAAGCTAGGGAAGGTATGATTACACTCATGAAGGGAAGCCTGTGGCCAGAAAGGAAATAAGATTTGATTTCTTTCCAGAAGCCTGATAATATTGACTAAAGAAACAGATGAAATCATATTTTGAAAACTTCTTAGTGGGAAAAGGAAAGAGATACTTTAAAAGGAAAATCAGATGTTCTCTCAGACAGGTGGAGTTGAAAATTTACTAATCAGTCAGATATTTTTGAAATGAGGGAATGAGTAAAATCAGATTTGAGAGAAGGACATGTGTCGATTGCCTAGAAGTTTTAGGGTTTCTCCCTCTTCTATATCTTGTTTTCTTCTCTCGGTTGTAAGGGTTCCTTTTCTCTGCTGAGAGCAGGTCCCTATTGGTCTTGGGAAATTTTATTGTAAGTTATACTTCTGTATCTTTGTATATTTTGGAAAGCTTCTTGTCTGGATATGTTGAAGCAGAA
>MU228311.1:492403-508054 GCA_018584345.1 Thuja plicata
TCAATGGAAAGTTATTTTAAATCCAATAATATTCAGGTAAGGTGTCATAATGGCCTTCAAAGGCGGCAGTATAAGGTAATGATTTCAAGTTGGAGATGGCACATTTTATGGGTCATTTTTTGTTCTCAAAAAGAACATTTTTGCATTATCGGTAGAGTTGAGAACAAAATTTATAGAAATTGTAGAGAAAAAATGGGAGGTAACAAGAAGCATATTGAACCAGTTAGCTGTAGCAAGTGGAAAAAGAATGAGGAGGTGTGGAGGATTCTGAAAGGAGGTGGCCTTGCGGTTTATCTGGAGCGTTTGCATGGGGGAAATCCTAATATCACTAGGATTTTTGAAAAAACTTGGAAGGAGGGGAAGATTTTAGTTGACAATGAATATATGGAAGTTATAGAGGATATTGTCGCTGAAGCCATGGGAATGGGGACAGAGGGTCTCAAGTTTTACCGAGACAGGTTGATAACTGATAAAGCCTGGGAGACTTTTTCGGCTAATGAGAAGGAGAGGAACAGATTGGTGAAGATTGACACTTCCTACCACAACCCTAAATGCATTTCCATGCCTTGGAGGTATGTTCTGTATGTCCTCATTAGTTATATAACGCTGGATGGTAGGTTTACTAGAGCGACAGGGCATCATTTTATGCTGTTAAATCACTTTAAACATAAGGTGAAAATTAGTTTACCTTACTATTTGCTTAGCTCGCTAGAAGCTACAATCACAAGTTATTAGAAAGATCCCAAGGGGGACCATGCTTCTCACCAGGGACTCATGTTGCTTGTCTTTGAGGTGATGAAAGCAAAAAAACTGGCTAGGTTTGTGGAGAAGAAGAAAATAAAGGATGCAGAAGAAACATAAGGGGAGGAGGAAGATAGCATGTTTGAAGAAAATACGATAAGTGAAGGAGAGGCAAGAGGTTTCTCTACTCCTAAAAATAAGAAAATGGGTAATCCTAAAAAGAAGAAGAAAAATAGCCATGAAGGGTCGGAAACAGAGGAAAGTGATGAGGAATGGGAGATAGATAGTAGAAAATAAAAGGGTAAAGTGAAAACTCAGAAGAAAACTTAGACTGCTGACTCAGAGATAGAGATTGACATGGGGGTTGTTAATAAAAAGAAGAAACAGAGGAATACCCAGATGGAGGACTCTGAAACTGAGACAGAAAATGAAACAACTAAAAAGGAGGGCAAAAAAAGGAAGAGAGTAGAGGGGAAGGAGACCCGCAGAAATACTAATACTAGTAGGAAAAGAATTGTTCTTACTTCAGACGAGGAAGACAATACCCCTGATAAGAGGAAGACGAAGGAAAAAGACAACAGAGATAACAAAAAATAAGACACAGTGATCAAAACGAGGGAGCTGAAAACTGACACTCAGAAGGGGGACGATTTTATGGACCAAAATAAAGATGGGGATTCTGGGTTCAAGGAATATCCCGATAGTCTGGAAAAAGGAGATCATGCTAAGAAAAACAATAAAGGTATTATCGAAGATTTTTCTGGTTTGATTAATAACATGTATAGTGATTAGGTGATTTTAAAAAATCAAGTTGAGAAAACTCAGGAGGATATGAAAATTCTTAACAGAATGGGGTAGGGGATAAACCAGTGGCTGAGTGTCTCAAGGAAATGAGAGATGTTGTTGGAAACTCGGAAGCTCAGGCTGAGTATGCCAACAAGGTGGAAATTATGGAAAAACAAATAAATCAAATTAAAGACAAGATGGAAAAGGACAACAGGGATGAAGATATTAAGAGTTTACACAAAAAATTTAAAAGACTGGAGACATCTGTTAAAAAAATAGGGGAACAATGTCTCATAAGCATGAAAGGTTACTGTGGTCATGCTTAAATTCTCATGGATAAACTAGAAATGATCAATAAGGAAAAAGACAGCAGCATTGTGGAGAAGACGGGACCGGGATCGCGCACCAGAGCCAATGCTAAGAAAAAGAGTCCTAAGGAGGACAAAGAAACAAAGGAGCTGAAAACTTCGGTTAATAACATGCAAATCATGGTCCTCGAAGCTGAGGAGATGGTTAAAGAGATGTAACTATTCTTTCTGTGCTCCTGGTTGGGTTTTTTGTTGTCCCTGTTGTCTTCTATTATTTCTTTGGGACTTTTTTATGTTCGTTTCAGTGTCTTGTTGCTCCTTTCTGTTTTGTTGCTTTGGCATAGCTGTTTATGATTTTAAAACTGTGTATCTTTAAATTCTAGGTTGCAGGTCCTTGTAAAACCTGCTGAACTCTTTGGTTTTTTTGTTAAGGTTTCGGGTCCTTGTAAAACCTGTTTTTACCTAATCAGAACAATTTAAGGATAGCTCATGAAGATCAAGCAAAAATTTGTTTCACATGTGGTTGAGGGACTTTCTATTGGAATGTCATGCCTTTTAGTCTCAAGAATATAGCCCGAAAAAAATATCAAAGGGTCATGAATACCATATTTCATGATATGTTGCACAAGAATACAGAGGAATACATAGATTACACCATGGAAAAGTAAAAAAAATATATTTACTTACCTAGATGATCTAGAAAAGATTCTTGACCAAATGGAACAACTCAAGCTCAGGATAAATCCAAAAAAATGTGCTTTCAGTGTGGCCTTTGGTAAGCTTCTCACGTATCTCATCTCAGCTAAATAGATCAAATTGACCCTGAATAAGTAGCAAGAATCATGGAAATGCATTCGCCTCACAACATTAGTCAAGTTAGGACTCTACTAGGAAAGCTATAGGAAACCAGACGTTTTATCTCACAACTCGTGGACAAAGCTCAATCTTTCACAAAGACATTTCATAAAGGAGTGACATTCAAATGGGATGAAGGGTGTAAGAAAAAATTCCAACAAATAATAGAATATTTAAAAAATTAGCTCGTGTTATTGGCTTCAATACAAGGAAATCACCTTATTTTGTATATCTCAGTTATAGAATCATCACTGGGAGCTCTGTTAGCACAACATGATGAGTCAGGAAGAGAAAAAGAAATATACTACATAATTAGAATAATGGTTTCATATGAGAATAATTACACCATCATTGAAAAGGATTGTATACTTGTGGTATTTGATTCTCAAAATCTCAGACAATTTATGCTACCACATTCTGTCAAACTGATTGCTAAGATTGATCCTTTGAAATACTTTTTGAATTAAGAGACTCTCACTAGAAGACTAGCTAATGGGTAATGATACTCAGTAAGTTTGACATTGAATATGTAGATAGGAAGGCCATGGAAAGACAATTTATTGTCAATCATCTAACAGATGCTCCTCTTCAAGATCATCAACTTATACTCATATAATTTCCTGATGAAGCTATCCTACACCTCACAGAGCATGCATGGAAGATGTTCTTTGACAGGGCATTCACACAACAAGGGTCTCATGTCAGAGTAATCTTTATTACAACACAATGTTACAAGATCCCTAGGGCATATAATATGATATTCGTGTGCATAAAAAACAAATCTGAGTAGGAAGCTTTGGTGAATGGATTAAAGAGGACCATTGAGTGGAAAATTATAGAATTTCATATCTATGATAATTCTAAGCTAGTGATCAACCAAGTTAATGATCAGTACCAAACCAAAGATGAAAAGCTCATTCCATATAAAATGATGGTTGATGATCTTAAGAAATACTTTGTGTTTATCACCTTTCAACAAGTTCCAAGAGAAGAAAACAAATCTCATGATGCCATAGCTAGTCTTGCCTCAATGCAAAAATTAGAAGAAAATCAATTTCTCTATTAATTCTTGGTGGAAGAACTCCACTTTCCCGCATTTGATTCTCCTGAATCCAAAATTGTGTGCTTGATCATGGGCACTAAATCATCCTAATATAGACAAATTTACTCTCATCTTTATTACCAAATTATCCCTAATGACCTATCCAAAAATCATATAAAGAGAAACCTTATAAGGAATTCATCAGAGTACTTGATTATGGATAATTACTTATATAGACAAGTTCTTGATGTTATCTCCTTAGTTGTCTAGAACATAATGAGTCCAAAAAAGAACTAAAGGAAGTCCACGAAGGTATCTATGGGTCTCACTTGAATGGCCTCTTGTTATCTAAGAAACACCTACAGGTAGGATACTACTCACCCTCCCTGGAGAAAGATGCTATTTAGTGTGCCAAAAATTGCAAGAAGTGTCAAACTAATGGTAACCTAATTCATGGTCCCGCACATGAGCTGTTACCTTTCATCACCGACTAGCCATACCAACAATGGGCCTTTGATCTAATAGGGAAAATATATCCCTCCTCATTTGGTAGACACAAGTTCATTATCACTGCTACATAAAATTTTACAAAGTGGATCGAAGCAAATCAGCTCATTAAGGAAACTGGAAAACAAGTATCTATGTTCATCCAAAACTATATTATCTCAAAATACAAGATACCTTCCTCTATCATCACAAAAAAAGAAGGAAAATTCAAAAAAAATGATATGGATGAATTGTGTTCTAATTTCAAGATCACCCAACACTATTCGTCTATCTACTATCCTTGAGGGAACAGACAAGAAGAGGCCTCTAACAAGAATATATTGAAAATCATACACAAAAGAGTAAGTAAATTAGGGAAGGATTGACATCTTCAAATCAATCCATTCTTATGGGCTTATAGAATAAGCATTCACACACCCACAAGGGAAACAAAATATTCCTTGGTATATGGCATAAAAGTTGTACTGCCCATTAAAGTAGAGATACCATCGCTCTGAGTCTCCTTGCATGGACTCATAAGTAATGGAGACTATCAGATTTCTACAATTAAAGAGCTTGAGTTACTTGATGAAACAAGAAGATAAGAATTTGACCACCTAATTTTATATCATAAAATAATGTATAAAGATTATAATAAGAAAGTTAGACATCGAGAATTTTAGATTGGAGACCTTGTACTTAAAGAAAATCCTAATAATCAACAACATTGTAAGAAAAAGGGAAAGTTTGAACCCAACTGACTGGGGCTCTTTGTTATTATTGAAACATTTGGCTCCAGGGCCTATCAACCATCAACCCTAGAATGAAAAACTTATGCTAACCCAATAAATTTACTTCACCTAAATAAGTTCTACAGCTAGACATTTTAAGCCGTACCTATACAGAGACAATGATCTTAAAAAAATACCAATAATAAAAAAAACCATAAAAGACAAAAACATTTGGAAAAAGTCCTCCAAAAATGATCATCCTAGGGAAAACATGGCCAACAAGAATCTTCATAGATGAACTAAAAAAAAGAAGGAGAAAAATACAAAATAATAAAAATTAAAAGGAAAAAGCAAAAAAAATTGAAAAGAAAACAAAGTGCCTTGGTAAAAACCTGGTAAACAGGCACCTTCATAGAAAAAAATAAAGTCTGCCAAGTGGTGAAAACTTGGAAATAAGAACCACTTGTAATCGGTGCTCCATCTATCAATGTTTAGCTTGACTATCTTACCTTGCCTTGTTTTAACCTTGCACAAATAGTGAAGTGGTCATCTTAAGCTTAGAACTAATCAATCTCTTGAGTCTTAGGTTTTTAAGGGATATCTTTTGGTTCTAAATTCAACATAACTTTTCAGTTTTCCCACTCATGAGAGTTAGCTATGTTGTTCTTTTATCCACTGGACAGTTTTCCACTGACATCACTGGTGATTTTCAACACCTTAATCAAACAGTGTTTCTTCACACTACCTATTTGGACACATCTATGTTTTTCAACACATGTCATATAAATGCTCAAAAACTTGGCTCTTTTACAAACCACAAGAACAACAGTGTTTCTCAACACCCACATAGACACCTTGCACAGAGTAACCCTTTGCTGAAATATTTTCTTGAATGTTGTCTTTTATCAATATTTTTATATGTTTTCTTTGATTTCTTCTTTTTGGTGTAGTTCCAATGATCCTTAATATCAAGAAAGTAGGGTGTGTATGGTAAGATCTTCCATATTTAGGTGGATAAGCCTTACATCCCTTGATCCTATGTCCTTGCATGCTATGGTGAGGTTGGAGCTATCTCCTTTCCTATTTAAATGAGATTGCACTCATGCAGGTTATCATGGCTTTTAATGCCTCGATACTAGTGTATATGTGCAATATCAACTAGAAATAATGTTCATCCTAGTTCTTATACCTAGATGCTTACATTGGTTTCCCATATTTTATTTGATGTAGATCATACTCATATTCTTATGGTCACATTGGTACTAGTAAGGATTTTATGGAATCTGATGTCCCAACTACTTGATGATGAAAATAAGGACTACCAAAATTAGTGACTTGATTCATGTCATGGATTTCACTTAATTCCTAGGCTTGCATACTAGCATTATAACAAAGTACACAAATAATATCAAGAAGAGAGATACTCCTCTAATCATTGAATCCTTTATTAAGGCATTCAACTCCATTTTATCTCCTTAAGGTTATCTATCTACAAATGAATAGTCAGTATCAAAGAAAGACTTTACCCATCGCAACAAACAAAATATCATGGTACAAGCACATCACATGTGGAACTAAGATCATATTGAGATTCATGTTCATCCAAGATATATACAATGAGCTACTCAATGGAATGATACAAGATAGTGATATGCTTAGAAATAAAAGATGACAAAGTAACAGTACCAGACAATAAATGGAGCAAAAAGATAATCAGATATATAAAGAGTCTCAGTGTAAACAAAAGGGTGCTCCAACAATCATGATAAAAATATGCATCCTTGATGCACATGAATCATGTATAATCAAAATGGATCTCAAAAAATAGCATAAAATAAGAAAGAAGAAGGGAGATAATCAAGTCTCTCTCCCTCACTCACTGCCATCTTGGGGGCAGGAACATGATCATCTAATCTTAGTGGAGGGCCTGCTCCCTCGAATCTCTCCACGTACTGAGAATATGGTGGCATAGGTTGTGCCACAGAAACTATGACACTCTAAGCTTCCACATAATACGACACCCTCCTAGTCTAATGAATGATCTCCGACTGAAGAGTGGTGTTGATCTCACCTACAAATCCATCAATCCTCTCATCACCCTTAGCGAAGGGTTGGTCTCGCTCTACAATCTATTCCTGAGACACTTCTAGCTCTGTCTATAGGCCTTGAATCCGTCCCCTGAGTGATGCAGAGTGCACTGCAGAAAGACTTAAGTAGACTCCTAATTCTTATATCTGCCTTAAAATGCTTGTTCAAGCATCCCAATACCACACTTACCTTCTTAGAGTGTATAGAAACTTATCCAAGAGACCAAATCACTCTTTTGATCAAAACTTAGCTTCCCAAATGAAGACACCAATCTCTACAATTTGTCTTTTAGGGACACTTTCCCTAAACATAGCCTAAGAGTAAAACTATTCACCAAAGGCTTTGATCAACAAATATAAGGGATGGTAGACTTTTATTAGACCCCAAGGGTTGAGAATCCACAAATAGATTCAGTTATATAGACCCAAGGTTGGTCAAACACTAACTGGTCTAGATTCCCTTATAGCCATATCTAGAGGGTTTTTTGAGCATAACTTTATATCCCAAAAGGATTTTTCTAATCTGATCTAGATTCTAGATACCCTTTGTGGAGTTTCAAAAAACCCCAAATCCTTAACACTTCACTCTACTCCTGCACCAGTAAACTCTTGCAAATCTCACATGCCTAATTAGCTAGGTTGGGCTTGGATTACTAAGAAAGTGGTCTAAGGTGGGTTCATAGAATTAAAACAAGGACTTGGATAGCTTTGTTTAACCCAAAATGATCTAAATCCACCATTTTTCAACCCTTCCAACCATATATCTCATATGCATGTGATTGTACTTAAAAACCAGGCTAATTACGTAGAGATAATTAGCCTAGTGCTTTGTCTTAAAAATCAAAGAACCATCATTGAGCTTCTGAGATTTTTGAATCTTAAAAAAAATGATCCTAAATTGTATTTCCAAAGTGGCCGAGTAGATCCAATGGATAAATCCAAAGTTAGGATCACATCTTTGGAGCTGACCCAGTAAACTAGGGATTCTCAGACAGTGGCCAAACATAAATCTCTAACTCCTATGAAAATTCACAAAAATGAATGAAACCAGCTGGAATGTTAAAGAAACTCAAAGCATCTCAAGGTTCTGCAACTAGTTTCACAAAATGAATTTGTACCAGGTTGTACACACTCCAAATAACTCATAAAACTCTTCTATTTCCTTCTATGAACATCAACATCTGTACACAATGACTTCTAACCTTCTTAGAAGGCACAAGGACATCAAATACCATCATCTTGGTGTTAAAGATGCTCCAAGAAGTTGGTGTGGCCATTTCCATTTGATTTGTCATTCCTTGAGAAACATTTTGTAAAAGTTGCTCATGCAACATTTTGCAAAAAGACAACTTTTTAGCAACATTTGTCAAAGCTACATTTTTTGGAAAGATGCCAATTATACCAACCTCCAAGGGTTTACGAGTGATCTAAAACATGAAAAGAACCTATACTAAGGCTTCAAAACATAAATTCAACCTAAGGACTAAAATGACCAAAATATTAAACTTGGTCTAACATGGTTCTAAGCACCCTTAAGGTTGATAACCTAGCTTAGGGTCCTTCACCTTACAAAATAGACCCAAACATGCACACACTAGGGTGATCCAAAGGATTCACACCTTATTACAACCAAACTAACATTAAAATATAAACTTTAGGAGGTTCCCTACACCATTCTCCCCATTGCAAAAGTAACTCAAGTATCTTGATTTGGGAGGTCTTCAAGTGTATGGTCTATCTTGAGAATGTTTTCAGGGTTCAACTAGGTAGCATCTTCAATGGGTTGATTTTTCCATTTGAATAAGTACTCATACTAAGTGGCCCTCCTAGTCTTCTTTTTCACTCTATTATCTAGAATTCTTTCAATCTCATGAGGAGTTGCTTGGGGCATGTCCTTGAGTGGTTGGAGTGTACGAGGCTCTGAAGTACCAACAATATCATCAGTACTAACAAAACCTTTATAAGCATAGATATCTACAACATTAAAAATAGGAGATAAACCAATGTGGGAAGGAAGATCAATCTTGCAGGCATTATTGCCACATTTCTTCAAAATATTGAAATGGAAAAGATTTTTCATCATAAGATTTGTATATTTCTCCTTGGGTAGTCTCTCTTTCTTAAGGTGAATAATCACCAAATCTCCCTCTTTGAACTATAAGTCTCTCCTCTTTTTGTCAGCTTGTTCCTTATACTTCTCAGTGGTATGTTGTAGTTTAGTATGCACTTGTTCATTGACAGTCTTCATTACTTTATCAAAGTCTTCTGCTAGGCCACACCTTTATCCATGTCTTTGATGTCTCTGAGTTCCAATACCCCTCTAAGGTGAGTACCATATACAATTTGAAATGGAGTCAAACCAGTACTCCTATTGACTGAATCATTGAATGAGAACTCTGCTTGGGCTATGATAGCATCCCAAGTGGCTCCATGTTCTTGGGTAAGGCATCTCAAAAGGTTTCCAAGGTACTTATTTATAAATTTTGTCTGACCATCAGACTGTGGGTGATATGCAAATGACAGTGAAATATTTGTCCCTAGTTGTATCCATAGTGTTCTCTAAAAATGTCTTAAAAAATTAGGATCCCTATTTGATATGATTGACATTGGCAGTCCATGAAGTCTTAAAATTTCTCTAAAGAATAACCCTACTATTTGGGATGCATCATGGGTTGTTATACAAGGAATGAAGAGTGCCTTTTTATAAAATTTGGCTACTACAACATAAATACTGTCAAATCCTGATTTGGTCTTTGGAAGACCAAGGAAAAAGTCCATACTTACTAAATCCCAATGTTTTGAACGGATGGGAAAAGGAGTGTACAACCCTGCATTGGAGGTGTGCCCTTTGTCTTGTTGACAAATGGAATAACTTTCCACAAAGCTTCTGACATCTATCTGCAACTTGGGCTAGTGGTTGAACCTTCTAACAAGTTCCAATATTTTATTCACTCCAAAGTGACCAGCTAGGATTCCACAATGCTTTTCTTTCATAATGTTCTCCCTCATGGATCCTTTTGGGACACACAATAAACTACCTTTGTAAAGAAGACCATCCTACACAATAAATTTTGAGAAATCAGTGTGGTATATGTCTGTCATCTTAGAGAAAATTTGGTAAGCCTCTTTGAAATCCTCATCCATAGCATACATATCCTTCATGCAATAAACTCCAACACTCTCCAATTGAATGGTTTGGATAGTTACATGTATTCTACTAAGATTATCAGCTAATCTATTTAAAATACCTTTCTTGTGCTTGATAGAAAATGTATAGGACCGCAAGAATTCCATCCATTTCACATGTCTATGATTAACTTTCTCCTATTTATTCAGAAATCTAAGTACAAGATTATCAGTAAAGACTACAAATTCCTTGGGTAAAAAATAATGCCTTAGTTTCCTAAGTGATTGAACCATTGCATACATTTCAAGATCATAGGTTGACTATTTATTCATAGCTTCATTGAATTTCTCACTAAAAAAGGCAACGGGCCTCCCTTCTTGTCTCAAGACTCCCCCAATGGATTTTTTTCTTGCATCACATTCCACTATAAACACCTTGTGAAAATCTGGTAGGACTAAGATAGGTTTCTTTTGCAATATTTTTCTTCAAAAAATGAGAGGACTCATTTGCTTCATTAGTCCATGTAAATATGCATTTTCTTCCACCTTTAATGGTGTTGATAATGGGAGAACATATTTTTTCCTGAATTTTCCCATTCTGTGCAATTGACCTGGTTTGCCCTGTCTTGCTTCCTCTGTCTTGTTTTCCAGGGTTCATGTCTTCACTTGGCCCTTAAATCCCTAAAAAACTAAGTCCTTCATGTTTAAACGAGGTAATAAACCCTAGACCCTTGGCTCTTATGTTTTGAAGTTACTTTTTCCCATCACTAAGAGCATGTGCTTAATTTCCAAGTCGTGTGATCGCTTCAACCTGGGCGAATATTCCTATTCTTCTCCCGACTCTACGCTTTCCTTGTGTCGCGTAGTCTCTTAACACATTGGAATATTCCTTCTGCGTCTTCCAACTTAGCTTTTCTCTTCAGTCGCGAGGTCGCCAGATCCATGTCATAAGCCTTTGTGAAGAGTGGGACCCTCTCAGTCAGTCGGGTAATCGCAAGAGCCTCAGCGAATATTCCCTTTTATCTCCCGACTTCGCTTTTCACTTTGTCGCGTAGTCTCATGACCTTATCGAATATTCCCTCTGTGTTCCTAGACTTAGCGATGCGCCTTCAGTCGGGATGTTGCGAGACACCATCTTATAAGTTAGATCCAAAGGGGGCCCACCATTCAGTTGCTGGGTCGTGAGAAGAATTCAACAGTCAATGAAGTGTCTCCCGACTTTGCGGTAACCTTTGGTCGCATTGTCGCCAGATCAGGTAATGGTTAGCAGTTAAACAAGCTTTCAGTCGGGTGATCGCAAGATGTTCCTGGCAATTAAGGAAAGTTGCTCAGACTTTGTGACTAGCCGTCTGTGGTCCCCAGTCGCATTATCGCTAGAACCAAGTGATGACTCAGCCCCCCATTATGCAACAGATGAACCAGTGGCCGTGTGACAGATGGCATATGACGTGTGGATGCGGGCCCTCAGTCGGGTAATCGCCAGATGGAGGAGATGGATCACGCGACTTTGACACTAGGTATGCTTTGCCTTAGTCGCGGGATCACAGAACAATTTAAGGGCATAGTCTTTTGTCTGGCGACTTAACGGTGGTTGTCTGATGCAGAGAACAGATGATCCAATGGTGTTCCTTTAGTCGGGTGATCAAAGTGCCCTATGTGAAAAGTACTCCTGAATTGGCGATTAGGGCAGTCGGGATGTCGCTAGAAAGACTAAGGACACATGTTGACTGTTAAGAAAGGTCAAAGGGGCTCAGGCTATGCTCTCCCGACTTGGCGATTGTGTGGTCGCGCAGTCTTGAAATGAAAAGATAACATCTGGCGACAAGGAGACTAACCGTGACAGTCTAAGGTGACACTTAGGCACTGGGTCGCTAGAAGAATGGTGAGTTAAGGAATTTTCCTCGTGACTTTGATATTTCACAGTAGGGATGTCGCTGGATCTGGACTCGGGTTTACCAAGGGTAAAAAAGTGCTTTGTCACCAGGTCATGAGATTTAACCAGGGTCAACGTGTGATGCTCATGACATAGAGACTAACGGTCAGTCGCAAGGTCGCAGGACTTTGAATTTGAAAGATTGGCGACAGATTTGGTGCTATAAGCGCTCGGCAGCCATGGTTTCTCTGTGCTCGTGTTCCAGAATTGATCAGAAGGGTCTAATTGCAGAGGGGCCATGCACAGAGAGTCTGTTGATCCCTGGATTAGATTTGTTTCAATGTCGGTGAAGAAGGGGAGATTCAGAGAAGAGAAAAGAGATGCAGAGTCCAATCATGAAGTTATTGGTCTCAGTTACAGTTGGCCAAAAGGCATGGTCATGATCGAGGATTCATTGATGAGAAATTGAGCGGCGGCCGTCTGGGGTCACTTCTCGTCCTGGGGGACTGTGATCGGTTGGTGAGCATTCATGACAGGGGACTAGTTGTAGAGTATAGCTCATGGACTCAGGTTGTGTGTCTATGGGCATGATCCAGTACAGGGATGGGAAAAAAAAGGAAAATTTGATCTGATCGATTCACTTGGTGCACATTTATGACCAGATTATATTTTGTCCTAGGGTAAATTATTCTATTGTAAATCTGTAACCCTAGTTAGGTTTTGGAGCTCCTGCCTGCGTGCATTGGAGGTATTTAAAGTTTTTTGAGAGCCTTAGTGCTCAGATCTTGGCATTTTGTAAGGAGAATTCATTCTTCCCAAGAGCTATCTGAGGCATTCTTTCTGCCCTCTGGCTTTTACATTCTGTAATCTTCTCATTGATCATGCAAACTATTGGAAGTACTTTGTGATAATTCTTCATATCCCTATGCTTCCTTGTGCGTATTATCTCTTATTGGATCAAAGTTTATGAATGCTAATTAATGGACATTGGGGTTCCTAGTTCCTCTCACTTTCTGCAATTCTGTGTGTTATTGTGTCTGATTTGATTTAGATGTTTTGTGGGTATACTTCAGCCCCTAGCAGTCTTGTCTCATTCCTACACCTGGTTGCAGAGAAGGATGTTTATTTTCAGGTCATAGGTCGAGTCTTTTGTTCAGGCCTTCCTATGAAATACTTATGCAAGCCTATCTAGTGAGTTATGACTTATTAGACCTGATTCCTCTATTGGTTTCATTCCTCTATACTAAGGTCTAAGCCCTAATTTTGGTGCATCACCTAGTAGGTAGTTTGCTTTCAGTCATTTCCCTTTCATGCAATCCTTCTATCCCTTTCCCTCAAAAGTTTTACTTTCCTGTTTAAGAATCAAATTAAGGTGATTATCCAAGAGGAACCAGCCTAGAATCTGGAGGTTTCATCTCAGTTAGCATAGGTCCCACAACTTGGAGATGATTCCCTTGTTATACTGGATTATCAAGACCAAGAGAGCTTGAGATCAGAGGCACAAATTCAGTGTATAACATTTCTGGCACGCCCGGTGGGACAGTAAAGGAAGTTCACTATAGAATATTATGTCATCTCTGATATGCAGGTCACATAATACAAACTTTTAAAGAAGTTGTTCTAACTAGTATATCTGGCGTCTCCACTTGTTTCAAAGTTTCAGGCTAGCCTTGTTTAAGGTATATGAAAAATATTGCAACTAGGAGCTCTAAGCCCACTAAATTTTTAGAGTTGCCCTTGAAAAGAAGTCACAAAGGCAAGTCAACTCAAAGGGAGTCCCCTGCAAGGAGAGTTCAGTCTACACCTCCTGGTTCATCAGAAAGGGAGACCTCTTGCTGTTCATCATAGAAGAAGAGGAAGATCTCTAACCAGAGATCTAGAGGATTCAAGCACAGCTAATATTTTTGTGAATCTTCAAGTTTCAGCTCCAGCAATGGATAGAAACTTTGCTTTTGCACCCTTCAATCAAGGGAGCCCGTTAAATTTTGCAGTGCACCATGATGTACCCCTGGTGGCATTAAAGAGTTTGCTAATTTCACAGGTGAAGGGAAAACCACAGCCTTTGAGCACATAAGAGATGTGACTACTATCTACAGCATCCACAACATTACTCAAGAAGATGTAGCCACAAAGTTGCTAGCAGCGTCTCTAAAAGGTAAAGCTCTTGAATGGTTCAGAACTTTACTTGTTGGATCCATTACTTCTTGGGATGAATTAGGGGATGCATTAAGTAAAAATTTTGAGGATAAATCAGATAACTTGTCTCTGGTTGAGCAGTTAACAACCATTAAGAGAGACCCTCAAGAACAAATGACAGATTACAATAGTAGATTCCTTAAGACATGGAATAGATTCCCAGTCTCAGTCAGACCATTAGCAGACCATGCCTTCCTATACTATCTACAAAGTCTGAATGGTCAAATATCTGTCATGATTCATTCCATGGGAGGCAATTCCTTACCCCAAGCTTTTGACATAGCTGTCAGGGCTGAAAATTGTTTGATTTAGGCAATGGTGATACAAATAAGACCACCAATGCCTATCTTTCCTAGCCTTCAACCCATTGCTCCTGCACAAGTGCCCCCATTTACCCCTATTCCCATATTGGCTCCCCAAGCTAGTAATAGTGGCCAGGAACATGCTAAGGCAGGTTCTTCTCATAAGTTGCAAGAAATACAAAATAGCCAAGCTACTACTATACAGGAAATGACAAACCTGCTGCAAACCTTGACAAAGGAGGTCACTAACTTGAAGAAGCAGAATCAAAGTGTCAAGCTACCCTTCCAACAACAAGGCCAAGGTCCTAGTCAACAGTATCAAAATTTGGGACAGCCTTATCAACAAAGTAGGCCACCATACCAAGGAGGCTATCAAGGGCAGAGACAAAATTTTAATCAGAGACCATTCCAACCATACAACCCTGCACCTCTTAATTCTGCAAATCCAATCAGGGATTTGGTGCCTAGTCAAAATAATGTGGCTATGGATAACAAATGGTGTTTTCCTTGCAATCAGCCCCACAATCAGGCCACATGCTCTAATGGGTGGATGAATCAAGCTCTAATGGCTCAGAATGCCTCTCAAGCTCAGGCAGAATGTTCATCCAGTGTGATAGCTCCTCAGCAAGAAACACAAGAAAATGAAGCTGCTCTTTTCAATTGGGAGCAACCAGACTTCAATGGATTCAATAGTGATGAGGCTTTTTTTTCCTTTACAAGATCAAAGAGGAGAGCTCAAGACATGGAGAGAGCTAATTCTGGCACCCAAGCCACCACATCTGCAGAGCCAGTACAGCAGGCTTCTCCGGTCATAACAAAGAATGCTCCAGTCATCACAAGCCCAGAAGGCCAAGATCCAAAGGGAGCAGAGCCTATCATAGGAAAGATACAACAAAGAGGTCACGCTACGACACCTTACAACATTGTAGACAATATGAAGAGGGTGAATGTCACTATGTCTATGTGGGACTCTTTGGCCATTCCAGTACAACCTGAGATTTTGAAGAAGGCTATATCAGAGGTGACGACTCCTCAACCTACAAAAGAGGCTGTGAAGCCAGTGTTGGTTAACACTGATCAAGAAAAGGAGACTCCAAGCAATAATACCAAGGCTAACC
>MU228311.1:545316-570117 GCA_018584345.1 Thuja plicata
ACCTTAAGCCCATGTCTCTCCCATGCCTTATTAATGCCTTAGGCATTAATAGCTCTTACATATTCATTTATTGGGCCTCCTAGTTCATAAATGAACCTTGTCCTCCCCTCTCTCTCCCATTCTTCTATAAATAGAAGCCTGTTTTGAGAGCAAATAAGCCTTCATCTTAGATCAAAATTGCATTGTTATGCTGCTAGAATACTCATAGAATTACATTCCATATTATAACATGCTAGCTTGTTACTTCTATTTCATCATTTAGAGCTAGTTTGCATGCTTTTACCATCATTTAGTTTACTTTCAATTAAAATCCTTCATGCTAGGATAGTATTGGTCACTGATTTGGAGCATATTCTAAGGGATGATATGCAACTCATCATACTCTTTCTAGTTAGAAGGCAATAGATCGATTTTAGTGGGTTTCCTATGTTTTTCATGTTTTTCACTAACCCCATGTTGCTAATATAACGATCTATTGAAGTGTTTGTGTTGATCTGACAAGTACCAAAATACACACACACAGGAGTAATGTAATAACAATGATATAGACACAATGTAAATAGTAAACACTTTAGTATTGAGCACATATCAATTTTTGATACTATTGTCAAAGGGGGAGATTGAAGGCATTATATTTTCCCATTAGTACACACAAGGAAAAACATGATATGCACCATCGGTTTACACTACACTAATAGACATGGCACATCCCTACTTGACACCAAGGTTACCTAATACTACAAAGTTCAAAGCATCCTGAAAAACACTATTTAGTGTTATCCAGGGTAAAAGTAGAAACCTGTGTCACACTTTTACAAAGGAAGAGGACCACGACATGCAAAAATGTTAAACTTTAACGACATAAAACTATCATTTGTGTTTAGAATTTGGAAATTATGTAAACTAATTAAATGTGTAAAATTGGATGTATTTTATGCCTATAATTTTTTTAAATTTTTTTGAATAATAATTGACATAGTTTTTTAATTTTTGAAGTCTATTTTTTAATTGCTACAAAATGTTGAAAATTGAGGGTTTAGTTCCCATAAACAAAATATATGTAAATAATATTTTTTTCCTCTGATTTTAGAATATGTTTTAGATGACATGTATAACTAGTGCAAAAAAAAATAATGATTGGTTTTCTATATATATTTTGTCTGTTATAACTATTCAAAGTTAGAGTTACCCGAAATTAATAGTTTTTGTCTCCCACCTAATTTTCCATAGAAAATCTAAATCAAATACAAAAAAATATATATATTCTTGAAGAGGACTCTCTCCTCTAGTGTTAAATATAAGTTTTAAAATTTTCCAAAATGATTTTCTATTTTTTTCTTTCTTTGAACAAGCATGTTCTTCAATGTTAAAATACCTACTTGGAGTTTTTTCAACTTATAGTATGTTATATGTAATCAAAACAAAATAAATATTATATGACCATAATCTAGACTCTAAGCTCTACAAAAGGGTATTTTTAGATTTTAAAAATGGTTGATTTTTGATGAATAAATTAATTGTCTAAGTGAGAAGTTTTATAATTTTGAAATTTTTGCCTGTTTGGGTGCCACATAGACAGTTTTGGCCAGAACTAGCTGGGCCAAACTAGTTTCAGCCTGTTATGCCCTGCATCCCCATCCCTACATTTTTTGGAAAAAATGTTGGGTCCCCCTTTTTCTTCTTGCTTTTTTCTTTTGGCTCTTGCCTTGTCTTTTTCTTTGTTTTCTTCGTTTTCCTTGTCCAGGGTTTTCTTCCCCGTGGTGTTGTTTTGTTTTGTTGGTCTCTCATGTCTCTGGGGCCCAGTCCTGGAGTTGGTTGTCCTTTATCAGGAACAAAATTTCAGACTCTAAGATTTTTTGCCTTGATGTCTTCTTTTCTTAAGATGGTATCATTGCGTGGAATCCCCGAGCCCAGAGTCCAGAGGTCTGTCTGTTCAGAGTTTGTGCAAGGAAAGGTAACTTGCTTTTACCATGGGTATAAATAGAAATTACCTATCATTTTCACATTCACCATGATTAAACACTTAAGCAATCTTAGTGATTTGAGAGTGATTTTTACAGTGATTCAACGATAATCCAGTGCTAACCATTCCAAGCTATTCCGAGTGATTGTGAGTGTTTAGTGGTGGTAAGTGGTGATTATCTGATGGTAGAAGATGTTGTAGAGCATTCATGGTGAGTACCTTTCCTTTCCCTCCTTCATTTTTAGGTTGGTTCCTCCCTTCCCCTCGGCTTTCCTATTTTTGGTTTTGTTTGGTTTTGTGTTGTCTTGTTTCTATTTTTTCTTGCATTTTTTTCTGGTTCACCGCCCGTTGGTGGGTTAGCTCTGCCAGAGGGTTGTCTGGCCTCTGTGTAGATGTAGCATAGCTTGTAGGTGATGTAAAAGTTGTAAATACTTTGTACATTCTCTATTTTTGTAAATGTCTTCCCTGCGCTTTGTATATATGTAGATTTGGTGTATATTATTGTATATCCCTCTGTTTGCATTTATATACCCTTCGGCTCTATTGTATATTGGTGTATATTTTTTGTATATTCTACTTGGTAGTCTGTCAAGCTCACCATGTTTCATTTTTTTTTGGTTTCTAGTTTTCAAGCTTGCTCTGTGCTGAATACCACCTGGTTGAAACTCGGCTCTCGGCCAGTTTCAACCAGGTGGTTTTCTCTCTCCTCCATAAACTAGCCTGCCATTCATTTATGTCCCATGTGTGCATTTAAATTTGCCCAAGTGGCCTTCACTTTTCGCATATTTGGACAATTGGCTCCACCACGGTCACCATAACTACTATTTATTGCACACCCACGTGGCATCCATGTACATCTGGTGGCTCACTTTTCATACACACCTTCCAATAGTTAGTTCCCCAGACTCCGGGTCTCTTGCCATCATGAAACCCATGTCTTGTTTTTACTAAGTATGTTGAAACCCCCAGAAACCCATCATGAAACCCATGTCTCATTAAATTTCTAAGTTTGCAATATGTGCTTTCTTGATTTTTTAAACTAAGCTAACTTTTCAGGGGGAGCAAGCACCATGATGGTAAGATCTCTAGACCCCAAAGTTTTTGTTTATTTATATGTTCTGACGGTCGCCTTCCCTTGCAAGTTTCCAGAACAACAAACTTTCAAATATCTCGGAAGCATCCACATCCTCAGCACCTGAAAGTCTGGAACTTCCTTCTACGGCGGTTACCAGAGCAGTAGTCAGGTCTAAAATAGAGAAGGCTCTGGAAAAACTGCCCATGAGCTTGAAATTCATAAAAGATAGACTCATCATGGGCTCAAAGATTGAGTCCAAAGTCCATCTTATTACAGACACCAGCATCAGGACATGGCTTGAAATGCAGGCCTTGGTAAAAATAATGTACATCCAATGACAAGCTAGGGATCCATTGCCCATCAAAATTGGAAACTCTAGGATTCTCAAGGCATCTTGTTTCCCGTGCTCTGTGCAATCACTAGAGCTTATTCTCACACTTGCAGCACACTACAATACATCTGTCTGGGTTGTCATGTTCGTAGCTATGGAAACCACTGGGTATCCTACTCCCATGGTGTCCCTAGATCCTGATACCTTCTAGAGGGGCTTGGGAATCCCCCAATTTGACAAACTAGCTATAGTCACCCAGTGAGATGCCTTGGCCCAATTCACGCAGCTGGAGGAGGTGGCCCGTATTTACATGAACAATAATTGGCTTAAGGTCCTAAAGAGGGACCCCAAGAGGATGAAATTAGAAATCCCCAGGTCTGAATTCAAAGAGAGCATCTAGATGGGGATGATAGCACTATGCCAGGTCTTTGGACAACAACATTCCTGAGAATTCTCTGGGTGGATACATTAATTCTTGCTTGGTATAAGCACAGACGGGGAGTTTTTTTACTAGGCCGCCATAATCTCAAACCACGTAGACTCCCATTTCCTTGAATTGGCCAAGAAGAAGAAGTTTTATATGACTTCTTATGTTCTCTAGGCCCTGGCACAATAATGGCCCCACACCAATGGGTTACTCACAAAGGGCATACCCAGAATCGGCCCAGGCCAGAAGGCCCCTTGGGACCATTTCCCACAGATTCAATGGGAGGCTAGCTTCCCCAATTTTTTCTGGTAAACGATGCCTTCATTTACTACCACCTGGTCACACCCACCTGGGATGTAGGGCACTACCTATCTACAGAGGCGATGAATTTTGTCTGAAGTTACAGCCATTACTATATATAGTTCCAACAACATACCTACATAAGTGTGAACAGCTTCTCTGGGAAGCCCTACTTGATACCCAAACATTCTAGGAACAAGATGATTCTCCTGGAGTATTGCAGGCAGATAATGGAGCTGCACGAATTCTATGCCTTGAAGAAGGTAATGAATATTCCATTCCCTATCACTTGTGAGAATTATTCATGCAGTCTGGCTACCGCTAAAGAAGCAGATAATGAGCTTAAATGCTATAACTTGGCAGAATTTTACTTAGCATGAAAACATTTTGATCCGCATGGCAAGATTGCAAAGGCACTTCCCCAGGTGTCAGAGCCCCATCAATATCATATAGAAGACTTCTAGGAAGATTTCCAAGATGACGTGGAAGTCCGGGGGTGGCATTATGTAAGGATGACTACAGGAATGATGGAAAGATTGAAGCTCTAGAGATTCTCAGAGGACTTCTTAGACACCAGTTCCACGGTCGATCCCTAGTACAAAGCAAACGGGATCGATAAATTGGCCCTCCCACTAGTGAAATGGGATGCCTAGGAAGGGCCCACTATTGAAGATTTCACTCACAATGTGGTTGAACGCAACCACCTCTATTTCAAAAAGGTGTGCCCCGGGAGTGTCTACTGGGCGGCCCAGCCGATACCAAAGTTAACCCCAGGGGATGGGACTTCTTCATAGGGAGAAAATAAAGGAAAAGGGATAACCACAACTCCAACTGTGTAGGAAGTCCCCATAAAAGAGAAAATAAGACAATCAGTAGCAGCCTCTCAACAAATGTGGGAGAATCTGATCATGTAGCTAGCTACCTCGGTGTCCATGGCTGGACCAGTCTGTCTCCCTTCCTCTCCTTCACTAGTGGCCTTGATGGTTAAGGCAACTGGGGTAGACCCAGAAGAACAAACAACACTAAGGGATGCATGGCCACCCTTAGTTACTAGGAGAAAGAAGAGGCTTAACCAAAAGCCCATGATAGAGCTGGATCTAGGGATGCCCCAGATCCCACAAGTTGAGATTCGTTCTTCTGACTCCCCAGAACCAGGGAGGAAACTAGAGCCTGCTGATGTCCCTGCCAACCCTCCCCCGTAGGATGAGTTTGATGACATTTTTGCAACCGACAAGTTCGAGAATCTGTAGCGGGACATCGAGCAAACAAAAGTTGAAGTCCCAGCGCAGGAAGAGGCTCTAGAACAAGAACCTATGTAGGAGTAGGGAGAGCAGATGGAAGAAGAGAAAGAGATAGAATAAGAGATCACCTCTGAGGTCCCAAAGATACAAAATATAGTAGTGGACCAACAGAAGCAGAGTGAACAAATGGCATCTACTGAGAGAATCAGACCTACAGGAGTAACCGTAACCTTAGCCACCACATTCCAAGTGCCACTCCCTAGAGTGACCTTTGGGCAGGTAATAACTATGGCCCAAACAGTAAATATTTTCCTGGTGCCTCCCCCATTGCCAAAGGTTGTACCAATGGAAGAAGAAATCCTGGTGACAGAGGCCAAAGAACAAGAAGAGCGACAAGAGGAAGCAACCCCCAAGACAGCCAATGAGGGCCCAGATGAAGAAAAGGATGCAGAGCACAAGGAAGAAGAAATAAGTGTCACTGGGGAAAATTTTGTTGACAAAGCCCAAGACAAAGGGAGGGAGCCGGGTGAGACTCACACCACTGAGGAGCAGCAGCAGCAAGATACTGAGGAAGAACTAAAGGAACCGACTTTGGAAAATAAGCCACCCCTACCGCCAAAGTGGTTGGTCGAGACCAAGAAAATAAAATCTCTATCCACCCCCATATCTCATCTCTCCATGAGTGAGATGATGGCTCAGGTCCAGAATCCACCAAAGACCAAGAAAGCTCAGACGGTTCATACTCTTCAAACTAGGCTAGCGGAGAAACAGTTGTAGTTGTGGCAATACCTCCCCTAGACGCTAATGAGGCAACTACTGAAGCTGGAGATTATGATATCATGGAGATATCACTGGGAAAAAGAGGAAAATGGGGTGAGGTGGACCTATTGAAAGAAGCAAGTAGAGCCGTGGAGGCCCATTATGAAAAGGAGGCCCAAAGGCTCAAAGCAGAAAAGGAGAAGACTACAAACCTTATGGGATTTCTTACTGAGCTAGCCTGACCTATCATTGCCATTCCTCTGGAGGCCTCCACATCTAACAAACCACTATTATAGAGTGACACAGACTCCCTATGAGCAATGAAGAAGAAGGCCCAAGTGGTCGATGAGTGGGTCACACTGAGATAGGAAACACTCAGTGCTTCCTGGTATCCACCCTCCCAGACTTGTATGCGGCCTGACACATTCTGCATCAGGAAGAAACTATTATCAACATATGGGAGGGTGATATAGAAAATTATGAAGCATGGAAGATAGAACTTGAGGAAATCCTTGGTCTTGGGGAGGAAATGGTCTCTGAGTCTGGGATTCTAGGAGAAGAATCATTTGATTTTGTGAGGACCCAACACTCCAAACTTGGGCTCACCTCGGAGGTGCTCAAGCAACTGGTAGGGAATCTACATGATAAAATCAACACGGTCCAATATTCTTCAAATTTGTATAAGGCTTTTGTCACAAAGATTTCTGGAGCTGACCCATTCAACACTGACACATGCATGCTAGAGGAATACATTTTGGGAAAGTTTGATGAATTAATGGAGTCAAGATATCAATCCCCAGAGGGATTGGATGGAACTCAAATAGAGAGAATGAATCGCATGATCCTTAGTGGTCATGATGTGGAAAAAATGGCTGATGAATTCAAGAAGAATGTTCCAGACCTAGGAGAACAAATCAAGGTGGCTAAGTACCGGCGGTCCAGCCTCAAAGAGATTGATGAGGATGGAATCTCCCGCATCCTCCAGACCTTCAATAATAACAAGAAGCAATAAAGTTTCTTCGGGGGCCAGAGAAGACCCAAGCATTTTGTATTCTTTATTCTTTCAGAATGTAAGTTCCCAGATACCAGAGTCCCGGATCCTAAATTTTGTATTCTTTCGAGTGATCTGTGTCCCAGTCCTCGAGGCCAACTAGTCACTTTCAAAAGCAGTTAATAAAGATTGTCAGAGGGTAGTTGACTACATCAAGGCATGTCAAATCAAGAGTTGGTCTTCTGACAGATGGTCTTCTTGAGGAACCACTTTAGATATACACCTGGCACATTGGAGACAGGGCACCACATTTCCCATTTATGAGGCATGTAGCCTCGATCCCTGAGGGATTGGATTTCTTCCTTCTCTTCCTCGACTCTCTTCTCAAGGTCGATTCTTCCACTCCATCTTCTTGTCTTATTCTTCTGACATGTCATACCTTCTCCATCTTGGGGTATTTTATAAGGTGGCACAGGTAGTATTGGCCACCAAATATTGTATTTTATGGTAGAATGTAAAATAGGGTTAGGGTTAGGGTTAGAGGAAAATGTGTATAAATAGTAAGTTTGGCCCCTTTTCAAGGGCCGATAAAATTGATGATTTTGCAGTCCATAGTAATAGAGAAGTGGTATTTTCATTTTAGTTGCAAAGCTCAATGCTCCTTGGTCTTAAAAGCTTTCAGCAGTTAGATGCTCCCTTGGAGCCGCCATTGCAACACGCATAGTGCTTGCTGGAAGGAATGTTAATGAAGAAGAGATGGTTCTTGCGATGATGTTGTTGACACTTTGTCTTCTAAGTTAATGGTATTTTATGTTTAATGTTCTTCATGTCTTCTACTCTGATATTTTAAGTAGATTAATGACCTTCTTTCCCTTGCTACTAATTAAATATGAACTGATGGTTGTGTATTTCTTCCATATTTAGTGTAGTATATCAGAGCATTATCAATGTATTGAATGTTTAAACATAACTATAGGTAGATGAAATACTCTTAACCCTACAGGATCTTTTTCAGTTTATTTGCTAAGTGTAGAAAGCTTGGAGAAACCCCACCTTCCTGAATCCCCAGAGAGAACGAGTTGAAGAAACCAGCTATCCCCCTCGAAAACTATCACATCTCCCAACCGAGACCCGCACCGTCGAGACCTGACTCACAGGTGCTTGGAGGCCCAGGGAATCTCATTTCCTCAGAAAACCTTTACAGGAAGAGTTTGTCGGTACCCTAGTACCTGGTGACAACTTACTCCTATTGGCAGACCCAGTCACCAAAGTCCTGTCAACAGAAACTAGCGCTAGGAGGGCATGAACTCATCCCCCTCTCGAGATTTTGATTTTACACCTCTCAAAGGTTCCCCAAGCCATAGTTTTAGGAGTCAAGCCTTTAGTGGGATTGGGTCTTTCTCCCTAGTGAGATTTGAAAGAATCCTTAGGTCAACCGCAAACCCTGAAAGGTTTGTCAAACTTGAGCCTCTTTCTCGAAAGAAGCAGACCCTGAAAACCATGCCAGCCACTATTGTCTGGGGGTATAGTATACCACAGAATATCCAAACTCCTCAGGCAATCCTGGGAACCAGTGCTCAACCTATCCAAAATCTAGTTGCCCAAATGGCTACATACTTCGGTAACACTAGGTCCCCTATGGGAACTTTTTCGGGTGCAATCAATGACTTACCCTCGCACCCGGAGAAGATTTGCCCACGATATGAGCACTTAGGCTCACAAATCGTAGAAGAACATTTACAGGCATACAAGGATGCCATGTAATGACACCGAATCCAACATGCGAATGTTGTAACCCAAATTTTTCCCCTATCCCTTGGATAGGGTGAGTTAAACTAGTACCTAAACCTTCCTGCTAATTCCATCAACAGCTGGCAGGACATTGAGGACGCCTTCTTGGCTGCCTTTTGCATACAAGTGGACCCATCTTGGTCCCATAGCCAATTCATCTCCTTTAGAAAGGAACTAAATGAACCCCTCACAGCATTCAATCATCACTTCCAGTGCACCTTGAAGCGGTGCACGGGCCCTTTCATTCCATCCCTAGAAGTGACCATACAGACATATCTCAATGTGATGGACCCCTTTGTTGCCACCCTCCTCTAGAGAACAACCATCGCGGGCGACCGGGACACTTTGAAAAAATTTTACAACCTAGCCTTAGAATTATCTCATGTCCTGAACAAATCCCTAAGTGGGATTTGGCATAGTACACCCTTCAACATGATCCCCAGCAAAATAGCATACACAAGGGGGTATAACCCCAATCTGGCAATAGGTGCCTCCACGATGGCAATGAATCCCCTACCACTGCTGATAGACCAGTAGGTCTGGTGCGTTTACCCACTGCAGACTCAATCAATACCAGGTCTGGAAGTCTTCCCTTGGAATCAGACACATCAGACATAGAAACCTCAGACACAACCACCTAGAGTGCCCTTCTTTCAGTCATTTGCGGCTAGAGGATTTCCGCCCTCAACTCTGGTGAATGTTGTTGCCTTCCTAAGAAACCAACAACCATCACACTATGACACAAACACCCAGTTGACCGCCGAGGTTGAGTCCCTTTGGTGAATGTTGTCTACCCTGACTTTGGACATGGTTCAACTAAAGGTGGGGTCCTATGCACCCCAGAATTCCAATTCTCAAAGAGGGAATATTTTCTCTGGCCACTGAAACAGCAGTTTCGGGGGAAGGAACTTCAATAATGGGCCTCAGCCCAACCAATAACAATGGAACAACAACACGAATACTAGGGGTCTGCCTCTAAATAAAAATGCCAATCAAAGTGGTGCTAGACCATCACATTTCATGCCAGTCACAAACTTCTAGCCCATGACCAATTGGTGTAGATTGCATGATACAGGCTCCCACAATGAAGTGAACTGTGCCATGCTAGAGAAGTTCATCATGATCTCCCACCTGGACAGACAACAATCACATGATGCTACTCTCTCAGAGCCTCCTATGCAAGAGCCAACCCACATTTCCTTCACCTATGAGACCATCTTCTTCAAAAATTCTGGGGAATATGAAGAAGAATCTAAATTGTAGGGATTATTTGATGAATCAATCCTGCCCTTTGAGGTGAACGCCTTCACCAACCCATGGAATCCATACAATACCTAGAGTCAGGCTAGTAAAGCACTGGCTTACACACCCACACCTCCCATCAAGGACACTCCTCCCTGGGATACTACAATTGATCGGTCCGCCCCTCTAAAAGGTTCTAGCTCTAACCAAGTGAAAGACCTGGCTGAGGGAAGTCACCAATTCTTGGGAGGAAGATTTTACATCATAGAGGTGTTAGAACAAACAACTACCTCCATGACCTTGATGGAGGTTTTGCTAAACTGTCTTGAGCAGAAGAAGTCTCTTTTGAAGCTCTTAGGAAACCTGAAAGTTGTCAGTCGCCTGCCTAAAATTGTCTCTTTTGAGGACGCCAACGCGACTATCTTCTATGGAAATAATGAAAACCCTCCCTTCCTACTAGGCCTGAATATCCAAGGAAAAAACATACACAACTGCCTAGTAGACTCCAGAGCTTTGGGAAACATCATACCCTTATCCATATGCTAGAAGATTGGGTTCTGTCCCACCCCATCTAATGGTGCAATGATTCAATTGGACAAGACTACTGTGAAAATGGTTGGGGAATTGAAGAATGTCTAGATACAGCTTATCCGGGACCCCAGGATAGCCAGCATAATCAACGTTCAAGTGGTGGACATCCCAGAGACTTATGGGATGTTACTAAGTCAAAATTAGTCTAAATCCTTGAACGGATACTTCTCAACCAACTTCTCCCACTTATGGCTCCCCTGGGAAGGAGAATCAAATAAGATCTGGGTTGAGAGTGAACCCTAGATGAAGTAGGCCCTTACCAAAGTTGGGAGGGTTAGTGAGGTATTCTTCTCTGAGACTTCCCCCGGGGTGTACCAACCCTTTGAAATATTAACATTCAATTTCACCCCCGGGGATGATCCCATAGTTCTATAGACAGCCCAGAACCTAGAAGAAAAGTTGAGGGTTGAGGTTGACTCTCAGGGTGCCATAGCGACCCCCACTACACTCTTGTCTGGTACTTGGTGTTGAGCACACTATCAGAAATATTTAGAGCTAGAGTGTGGACTTTTCCTTTCCATCGCTACCCAACACATCAACGCCTTTCAGAATAGAGAACGCATAACTGATCCCTCGGAACCCAGTATTCCTGCTGGAAGCACTTCTTTGGTGCCATTTCCCTGGGAATGTCAAAATTAAATGCCTTCAGAGGTAAACCTCACCAATACACCAATAGTGCAGGAGGAAGTTCCTCCCGGGTCTCCCAAAAGCAATCCAAAGATTGCTCCTCCCCAGCTCCATAATACAAATAATGATTTGTGGACCCTTAAGTTTGATGGGTCCCAATCCAAACAAGGTTGTGGGGTCAGAGTAGAATTAATCAACTCATGAGGGAAATCCTTCCTCGCATCCTACAGGCTGCAGTTCAACTGCACGAATAGTGTTACGGAGTACGAGGATTTGGTCCTTGGGCTCTTATTTGCATTAAGGAAAGGGATCACTCACTTTTAGGCTCTAGGTGATTCAGAGTTGATTTTAAAATAGGTTTGAAGTTAATATACATGTCACGACAAAAGACTGGCCGCATAACACAATCGGGCTTAGAGCCTTATTGAGAATTTTGAAGCCTTCGACATTGATCTTATTCCCCGGTGACAGAATTATGTCGTGAATGCCCTTGCCATTTCTGCCAGCACTCTTGAGCCCATGGCTAGCTCACAACTCTGGATATTTTCCATTGAAATGATCCCCACCCCATCCATTCCATATAATGTCACCCAATTTCAAGTTTTTGAGGACGACCAGCACATTCTGGCCTTCATGGCTAATGTTGGTGTCTTTGAGGACTAGATAGTGAAGAAACAGGACCATGATGATATTGGACAGGGGGATGAAGATGATGGGATCATGGACCTACCTACCAACACCATCCCAAAGGGGATGGTCATGCTTGAATGAATCTTTGACTCAAACCCTCAGGGCCGAGAAAAGATGTCATCCTCCTCTGAGGGAGGAAAATTTGAGAAAGTAAACATTAGCTAGCCCGGTGAAGAAAAAATGATACATATTGGCACCTCCTGTTCCTTTGAGGAGAAAGAAAAGATTCTTGCGGTTCTCCAAGAATACATAGACGTGATTGCATGGGGATATGAGGATTTAAAAACATAAGACACATCTATTATGACTCATATCATTCCCCTAAAACCTGATGCTAAGCCTTTTCAAAAAAAGTAACGACCAGTCAACCCACTAATTGAGCCTCTAATTCATCAGGAGGTGGAGAAATTGTTGTCAGCCTAGATAATCTTTCCAATCCAGCATACTACATGGGTTGCTAACTTGGTCCCTGTAAGAAAGAAGAGCGGCAAAATTCACTTTTGTGTGGATTTCTAGAGCTTGAATAGGGCCTCCAAGAAAGATAATCACCCTCTCCCCTTGTTGGATGAGGGGTTGTAGATAGTGAATGGATCTTAAATGATGTCATTCTTGAATGGGTACTCTAGGTATAACCAAGTCATGGTTAAGTACGAAGACAAAAAGAAAATGACATTCACCACCAAGTGGGGAACGTTTGCATACAGAAGAATGCCCTTTAGTTTTATTAACGCAGGGGCCACATTTCAAAAGGCTATGGACATCGTGTTTGAGGGCCTTGTGAATCGGTGCATATTCATCTATATAGATGATTTGAACGCCTTTTCCAAGGACAGGCATGACCATTCTGCCCACCTCGCCTAGATCTGTGAGAGATGTCGCTGATATGGAATATCCCTCAAACCCAAAAAGTGCATGTTCGAGGTCACTAAAGGGAATTTGCTCATGCATATTGTCTCCAAGAAGGGTATATCCATAGACCCTGAGAGATTTGAAGTGCTACTAAACCTACAAATGCCCGGCAACAAGAAAAAGATGTGATCCTTCTTCAGAAAGATCAACTCTGTCTAGTGGTTCATCACTAGATTCACCGAGATAGTCAAACCACTCAATGAAATGATGAAAAAAGGATACCAAGATTGAGTGGAGTCCTGAAGCAAAGCGGGCATTCACCTAGATCAAACAAACGATAACGAAGGCACCCTTCCTAGCTAGTTTGGACTACTCCCTCCCATTTTATATTTACTCCTTTGCTTCACCGTATTTCACCGCGGCAGTGTTGACTCAAAAGGTTGAAGGGGAAGAATGACCAATAGCTTTCATGAGCTCCCCCTTTAAGAATGCCATAGTCTGGTATTCATTGTTGGAAAAGCAGGCCTTTGCTCTTGTGTGCATCATGAAGAAATTCTAGCATTATATTCTCTGGAGCAAGGTGCATGCTATCATCCTAGACCAAGCCATGAAATCTCTGTTGATGCAGAGTGAACTAGGTGAAAGATGGGAAAAATGGATGGCCATCCTCCAGGAATATGATTTTAAAATGCAGCCCATGAAGATAGTCTGAGGCCAGGGACTAAGTTGAGCAATGGCAGAAGAGACTCCCCGTATAGAATGTCAGACTTATACGGTGGATTCCATCACTTGAGACCCATGGTATACCAATCTGGTATATCTAATACTAAATAAAAAGTGCCCGGAGGGGTTACCTCCTAATAAACGCAACATCCTGCCGATGAAAAGTGCTCACTTCATGATCAAAAACTCTGCAATTTACCACAGGAACTATGAGGGGTTGTACCTTTGGTGCATTGATAGGGACCAAGCTAAGAAGATTATCGATGAATTCTATAGGCAGTTTGGAACCAGGCATGGCTCAGCTGACGCCACTTCCCATCAAATCCTCTAGGCCAGGTATTATTGGCCTTGTATATTTAAATATGTTTACACTCACGTTCGGAGATGCCACACTTGCCAAACCATGGTGCATCGTGAGTGTAACCTGACTTTTCCTTTACAACTAGTCTTTGAGGCTAGACCCTTCACCCAATGGGAATTTGACTTCATTGGAGAAATTAACCCCAACTCCTCTGCCAACCACCTGTACATCCTAATTGCTACTAATTACTACACCTGGTGGTCCGAAGCTATACCTTGCAGAAATAACATAGTAGAAGTAGTTATTAAATTTCTTGAAGAAAACATCATCACAAGATTCAGAATGCCCTTTGCTTTAGTATGTGACAATGGTCTAGTGTTTTCTTCAGCACAATTACTTTAATGGACCTACAATCAGAAGATCACTCTAAAGTTCTCTAGAAACTATTACCCCCAGGGGAATGGTGTTGCTGAGTCAACAAACAAAAATCTTCTTGAAGTGATCAAACACCTGCTAGAACAGAATCCCCGGGATTGGCACCAAAAATTGAGATTCATCCTCTGGGCAGATCACATTTTAATTAAGGCTGCCCTAGGAACATCCCCATTCCACCTAATTTATGGCCAGAACCCAGTATTCCCAATCAACTTACAGATCCCAGTTTTGCAGTTTATGCAGGAATTCAGCAACTGGGATAATATCATGGAGGTTCGGCTCCTAAATCTGGTGTGGATGTAAGAACAACAAGATGTAACCCTAGAACATTTTGCATGTCATCAAGCTATGGTAAAATGATGGTTTTACTACAGAGCCCAAAACAAGGCTTTTCAAATTTTAGACTTGGTCTTGCTGTGGGACAAGGCCTGGGAAAAGAAAGGTAAGCACACTAAGTTCCAATGGCTCTATCTCGGACCATACTTAATCTCATAAATCTATAGGGAAAATACCTACTACCTTAACACCATGATTGGAGAACCTATCCCATTGCCCGTCAATGGAAAGTTTCTCAAGCATTATTTTCAATAAGGTAGGTTTGCCCAAAGTTGTATTTTTGTATAAAGTTTCTGGCTTGTAAATATCCCTTTCTCGGTGCCTTGTTGGGAGGTATCTTGTCTTGTAAATAGTCTGGTTGGATATCCTCTGGGATGGTCCTTTTTCCTTGGTTGTTTTCATTTTTTTTTCTTGTCTTCTTTTTAGGTTCCAGCATTTTTTCCTCTCTCTTGTAAGGATTGGAATGCTTTGCATAACACCTGGTCTCCGGGATGTGTCTGTGGTATGGTGAACTTAAGAATATGTTGTTAGCATGATGGAATTAGTCTAATCTCTAGAGTTATTTTATGGGTTTGGTATTGCATTATGGGCAATATTCATTGGGTTTCTTTCCAGACGTCTAGCAATCAGTGAACAAAAATAAGGGACAAGTAATCAGACACATTGAGGGTAGATTGGTTGCACTAGTTGGTTGACCCAAGTCTGAAATTTTAAAAGGATTCTTTCCAGGTCCAAAGTTTTTCTCCCCCATTCAGCATAATAAGATTAGGCGGAAGGGTGAAAGGAGTACCGCCATTAAAATTTAGCTAAGCCTAAGCTTAAATGGTGAAAGAAGTACTACCCTCCCACCTAGAAACATACAAAATAACAAGAAAAAGAAGTGGGACAAAGCTCTGGTCTCCAAGAGAAATGAGAAAATATGATGACTTTGTGGTTTTACATACTTAGTGCCTCTTCTCTACTCCTCTTAGAGGTCATCGGCTTGATTTCCTTCAAAAGCACACACTCCACCACTGATGAAAGGATCATGGGTTGAATCGCGTATGGCTAGATTTTCTCAGACATGTCAGTCTTTGCATATAAGATACTCCAAGTAACAATTCATTACTGCTTTGCTAACTAGAGACTCTGTAGTTCTCAAATGCACTTAGGCATTCATCCCAGATAGTCACCATTTGTTATGCCCTGCATCCCCGTCCCTACATTTTGTGGGCAAAATGTTGGGTCCCCCTTTTTCTTCTTGCTTTCTACTTTTGGCTCTTGCCTTGTCTTTTTCTTTGTTTTCTTCATTTTCCTTCTCTGGGGTTTTCTTCCCTACGGTGTTGTTTTGTTTTGTTGGTCTCTCGTGTCTCTAGGCCCTAGTCCAGGAGTTGGTTGTCCTTTGTCAGGAACCGGATTCTGGACTCCGGGCTTCTTCACCATGATGTCTTCTTTTCTTAAGATGGTATCATTGTGTGGAATCCCTGGGCCCAGAGTCTGGAGGTCTGTCTTTTAAGATTTTATGCAAGGAAAGGTAACTTTCTCTTACCATAGGTATAAATAGAAATTACCTATCATTTTCACATTCACCACGATTAAACACTTAAGCAATCTTAGTGATTTGAGAGTGATTTTTACAGCGATTCAACGATAATCCAGTGCTAACCATTCCAAGCTGTTCTGAGTGATTGTGAGTGTTTAGTAGTGGTAAATGGTGATTATCTGATGGTAGAAGCTATTGCAGAGCATTCACAGTGAGTTCCTTTCCTTTCCCTCCTTCATTTTCAGGTTGGTGCCTCCCTTCCCCTTTGCTTTCCTATTTTTGGTTTTGTTTGGTTTTGTGTTGTCTTGTTTGTGTTTTGTCTTGCGTTTCTTTTTGGTTCATCACCCATTGGTGGGTCAGCTCTGCTAGAGGGTTGTCTACCCTCTGTGCAGATGTAGCATAGCTTGTAGGTGATGTAAAGATTGTAAATACTTTGTACATTCTCTGGTTTTGTAAATGTCTGCCCTGTGCTTTGTATATATGTAGATTTGGTATATATTGTTGTATATCCCTCCATTTGCATGTATATACCCTTTGGCTCTATTGTATATTGGTGTATATTTTATGTATATTCTACTTGGTAGTCTGTCGAGCTCACCATTTTGCATTTTTTTCTGGTTTCTAGTTTTCGAGGTCACTCTGTGTAGAATACCGCCTAGTTGAAACTCGACTCTAAGCCAGTTTCAACTAGGTGGTTTTATCTCTCCTCTGTAAAATAGCCTACCATTCATTTATGTCCCATGCATGCATTTAAATTTTCCTAAGTGGCCTTCACTTTTTATGCATTTAGACAGTTAGCTCCACCGCCGTCACCATAACTGCTATTTATTGCATACCCACGTGGCATCCATGTACGTCTGACGGCTCACTTTTTGTACACACCTTCCAATGGTTAGTTCCCCAGACTTTGGGTTTCTTGCCATCATCCAACCCATGTCTTTTTTTTACTGAGTATGATGAAACCCCCAGACCCGGATGGCTAGTTAAATTTCTAAGTTCACAATATGTGCTTTTCAAAGTTTTTAAACTAAGCTAGCTTTTCAGGGGGAGAAAGCACCACGATGGTAAGATATCTGGACCCTAGAGTTTTTGTTTATTTATATGTTCTGATGGTCGCCTTGCCTTGCAATTTTCCAGAATAACAAACTTTCAAATATGTCTAAAGCTTCCACATCCTCACCACGCAGAAGTCTGGAACTTCCTTCTACGATGGTTACCAGAGCAGCAGTCAAGTCCAAAATAGAGAAGGCTCTGGAAAAACTGCCCATGAGCCTAAAATACATAAAAGACAGAGTCATCATGGGCTCAAATATTGAGTCCAAAGTCCATCTTATTACTGACACCAGCGTCGGGACATGGCCCGAAATGCAGGCCTTGGTAAAAATAATGTACATCCAACAACAGGTCAGGGATCCATTGGCCATCAAAATTGGAAACTCTAGGATTCTCAAGGCATCTTATTTCCTGTGCTCTGTGCAGTCACTAGAGCTTATTCTCACACTTACACCGCACTACAATACATCTGTCTGGGTTGTCATGCTCACAACCTTGGAACCCACTGGGTATCCTACTCCCATGGTGTCCCTAGACCCTGATACCTTCCATAGGTGCTTGGGAATCCCCCAATTTGACAAACCGACTGTATTCACCCGGTCAGATGCCTTGGCCCAATTCACACGACTAGAGGAGGTGGCCTGTATTTACATGAACAATAATTGGCTCAAAGTCCCAAAGAGGGACCCCAAGAGGATAAAATTAGAAATCCCTAGGTCCGAATTCAAAGAGAGCATCTAGATGGAGATGATAGCACTATGTCTGGTCTTCAGGCAATAGCATGCCCAAGAATTCTCTAGGTGGATGTATTACTTCTTTCTTGGTATAATAACAGACAGGGAGTTTTTTGACTGGGCTGCCATAATTGCAAAGCACATGGACTCCCAGTTCCTTTAATTGACCAAGAAGAAGAAGTTTTATATGAATTCCTATGTTCTTTGGGCCTTGGCACAACAACGGCCCCACACCAATGGGTTACTCACAGAGGGCATACTCAAGATCAGCCTAGGCCAGATGGCCCATTAAGACCATTTCCCACAGATTTAATGGGAGGCCAGCTTTCCTATTTTTTGTCAGGTAAATGATGCCTTCATTTACTACCACCTGCTCACACCCACTTGGGATGTAGGGTACCGTCTATCTATAGAGGCAATGAATTTGGTCTGAAGTTAGGAGCATTAATATATATAGTTCCAAAAACATACCTACATAAGGGTGACTGACTTCTCCGAGAAGCCCTACTTGTTACGCAAACATTATGGCGACAAGATGATTCTCCTGGAGTATTACAGGCAAATAATGGAGCTGCACGCATTCTATGCCTTGAAGAAGGTAACGAATATTCCATTCCCAATCACTTGTGAGAATTATTCATGTAGTCTGGCCACCACTAAAGAAGCAGATAATGAGCTTAAATGCTAACCTAGCAGAATTTTACTTAGCGTGGAAACATTTTGATCTGCATGGAAAGATTGCAATGGCACTTCCCCGAGTGATAGAGCCCCTTCAATATCGTATAGAAGACTTCTGGGAAGATTGCCAAGATGACATGGAAGTTTGGGGGTGACATTATGTCAGGATGACCATAGGAATGATGGAAAGATTGAAGCTCTGAAGATTCTTGGAGGACTTCTCAGACACCGGTTCCACGGTCGATCCCCAGTACAAAGCAAAGGGGATTGATAAATTGGCCCTCCCACCAGTGAACTGGGATGCCCAAGAAGAGCCCACTATTGAATAGTTCTCTCGCAATGTGGTTGAATGCAGCCACCTTTATTTCAAAAAATGCGTGCCCTGGGAGTGTCCGCCGAGTGGCCCAGCTGATACCAAAGTTAACCTCGGGGGCTGAGAATTCTTCACAGGGAGAAGATAAAGGAAAAGGTATAGCCACAACTCCAACTGTGTAGGAAGTCCCCATAAAAGATAAAATAAGGCAATCAGTAGCAGCCTCTCAACAAATGTGAGAGAATCTGATCACATGATTGGCTACCCCGGTGTCCATGGTCGGACCAGTTTGTATCCCTTCCTCTCCTTCACTAGTAGCCTTGATGGTTAAGGCAATTGGGGTAGACTCAAAAGAACAAATAGCACTAAGGGATGTGGGGCCACCCTTAGTTACTAGGACAAAGAAGAGGCTTAAGCAAAAGCCCAAGATAGAGCCAGATCTAGGGATGCCCCAGATCCCACAAGTTGAGATCCTTTCTTTCAACTCCCCAGAACTAGAGAGGAAACTAGAGCCTACTGATGTCCCTGCCAACCCTCCCCCGCAGGATGAGTTTGATGATGTTTTTTCAACCAACGAGTTTGGGAATCTGTAGGGGGACATCGAGCAAACAGAAGCTAAAGTCCCAGTGTAGGAAGAGGCTCTGGAACAAGAACCTGCACAGGAGCAGGGAGAGCAGATCGAAGAAGAGAAAGAGATAGAACAAGAGATTGAATTTGAGGTCCCAAAGATATAAAATATGGGAGTGGACCAACAGAAGCAGAGTGAACAAATGGCATCCACTGAGGGAACTACACTAATACATTTGGTACCAAATTGCAACGGCAGTGCTGTTGCAGTTTTTCTGTCACAACCTTATCGTCATTGCAATTGCGATGGTATATCATCACAATTGCGACAACGACAAGGTTGTGACAGAAAAACTACAACGGCACTGCCATTGCAATTTGGTACCAAATGTATTAGTGCCAGACCTATAGGAGTAACTGTAACCTCAGCCGCCATGTCCCAAGTGCCACTCCCCAGAGCGACCTTTGGGTAGGTAAAAAATATGGCCCAAACATTAAATCTTGGCCCGGTGCCTCCCCCATTGCCAAAGGTTGTACTAGTGAAAGAAGAAATCCTGGCGACAGAGGCCGAAGAACAAGAAGAGTGACAAGAGGAAGAAACCCTCAGGATGGCCAATGAGGGCCTAGATGAAGCAAAGGATGCATAGGACAAGGTAGAAGAAATAAGCATCACCAGGGAAAGTGTTTTCGACAAAGCCCAAGATAAAGGGAGGGAGTTGGGCAAGACTCACACCACTAAGGAGCAGTAGCAGAAAGATACTGGGGAAGAACCCAAGGAATAGACTTTGGTGAATAAGCAACCCCTGATGCCATAGTGGTTGGTCAAGACTAAGAAAAGAAAATATTTGTCTAACCCCAAAGCTCATCTCTCCCTGGCTGAGATGATGGCTCAGGTCTAGAATCCACCAAAGGCCAAGAAAGCTCATACGGTTCATACTCTTCAAACCGGGTCGGGCGGAGAGACAGTTGCAGTTGTGGCAATACCTCCCCGAGACGCCGATGAGGCAACTACCAAAGCTAGAGATTATGATATCATAGAGATATCACTGGGAAAAAGAGGAAAATAGGGTGAAGTGGACCTATTGAAAGAAGCGACCAGAGCCATGGAATCCCGTTACAAAAAGGAGGCCCAAAGGCTCAAAGCGGAAAAGAAGAAGACTGCAAAACTTATGGGATTGCTGACTGAGTTGGCCTAACCTATCAGTGCCATTCCTTCAAAGGCCTCCACATCTAATGTGCCACTACCACAGAGCGACATAGACTCCCTGTGAGAAATGAAGAAGAAGGCCCAAGCGGTCGATGAGTGGGTCACTCTGCAGATAGGAAACACTCGGCACTTCTTAGTATCCACCCTCCCAGACTTATATGCGGCCTGACACATTCTACATCAGGCAGAAACTATTATCAACATATGGGAGGGTGATATAGAAAATTATGAATCATGGAAGTTAGAACTTGAGGAACTCCTCGGTCTTGGGGAGGAAATGGTCTCTAAGTTCGGGATTCGAGGAGAAGAATCATTTAATTTTGTGAGGACCCAACACTCTAGACTTGAGCTCACATTGGAGGTGCTCAAGAAACTGGTAGGGACTCTACATGATAAAATCAACATGGTCCAATATTCTTTGAATTTGTATAAGACTTTTGTCACAAAGATTTATGGAGTTGACCCGTTTAGCACTGACACATGCATGGTAGAGGAATACATTTTGGGAAAGTTTGATGAATTAATGGAGTCAAGATATCAATCCCCAGAGGGAGTGGATGGAACTCAAATGGTGAGAATGAATCGCATGATCCTTAGAGGTCATGATGCAACAAAAATGGCTGATGAATTCAAGAAGAATATTCCAGAGCTAGGAGAACAAATCGAGGTGGCCAAGTACCGGTGGTCTGGCCTCAAAGAGATTGATGAGGATGGAATCTTCCACCTCCTCTAGACCTTCAATGATAACAAGCAGCAATAAATTTTCTCTGTGGGCCGGAGAAGACCCAAGAATTTTGTATTCTTTATTCTTTCATAACGTAAGTTCCTAGATCCTAGAGTCCCGGATACTAAATTTTGTATTCTTTCAAGTGATCTGTGTCCTGGTCCTCAAGGCTGACTAGTCACTTTCAAAAGAAGTTAATAAAGATTGTCAGAGGGTAGTTGGATACATGAAGGCACATCGGATAGATAGTTGGTCTTGTGACAAATGGTCTTCTCGAGGCACCACTTTAGATATACACCTGGCACATTGGAGATAGGGTGCCACATTTCCTATTTATGAGGCATGTAGCCTTGATCCGTGGGGGATTAGATTTCTTCCTTCTCTTCATCAACTCTCTTCTCGAGGCTGATTCTTCCACTCCATCTTCTTGTCTTATTCTTCTGACATGTTAGACCTTCTTCATCTTGGGGTCTTTTGTAAGGTGGCACAGGTAGTACCAGCCACCAGATATTGTATTTTATGGTAGAATGTAAAATAGGGTTAGGGTTAGGGTTAGAGGAAAATGTGTATAAATAGTAAGTCTGACCCTTTTCCAAGGGTCAACAAAATTGATGATTTTGCAATCCATAGTAATAGAGAAGCGGTATTTTCATTTTAGTTGCAGAGATCAATGCTCCTTGGTCTTAAAAGCTTTCAGAAATTAGATTCTCCCTTGGAGCTTCCATTGCACCATGCACCAGCACTTCTTGGAAGGAATGATAATGAAGAAGAGATGGTTCTTGCAATGATGTTGTTGACACTTTGTCTTCTAAGTTAATGGTATTTTATGTTTAATGTTCTTCATGTCTTCTACTCTGATATTTTAAGTAGATTAACAACCTTCTTTCCCTTTCTACTGATTAAATATGAACTGATGGTTGTGTATTTCTTTGGTATTTAGTGTAGTAAATCAGAGCATTATCAATGTATTGAATGTTTAAACATAACTATAGATAGATGAAATACTCTTAACCCTGCAAGATCTTTTTTAGTTTATTTGCTAAGTGTAGAATGTTGGGAGAAACCCCACCTTCTTGAATCCTTGGAGAGAATGAGTTGAAGAAACTAGCTATCCCCCTTGAAAATAGTCACATCTCCCAACCGAGCCTCACACTGTCGAGACCCAACTCACAGGTGCTTGGAGGCCCGGGGAATCTCATTTCCCTGGACAACCTTTACAGGTGAAGTTGGCCAGTACCCTGGTACCCGGTGACAACTTACACCTGTTAGTGGACCCGATCACCAAAGTCTCGTCAACATGGCCAAACCCCCCTATATAAATATGTGCTAATTCTTCATCGATAGAACATAGCTGGCTTATATTTACTCATGAATTTTAAGTCGAAATTGGTCCGGCCAAACCTATTTCAGCCAAAACTCATTTTCCACATCGATGCAACATGGCACCATGTTTGTGCCACATATGTACGGCTAAAAATATTATTTCCAAAATTGTTTCGTCTGAAACAAATTTGGCCTGAACTACGAAAATGGTCCTCAAGTTTGACACAGCTTCATACTTTTACCCTCTGATGAAAAAAAGGTTAATGGAACCTGACAAGTAACAATAGTTCAACCTGATAGAATAGAAAAGAGAGGAACCTGATAGAAAAAGAGAACCTGGCAATCAGTTCAACAAAGGAATGCTGATAGACTTTCATTTCAACCTGACAACCAAGAACTGACAGTCAATACAACCTGCAAAAAGTGGACCTAACTTTCCACGTCAGATAAATCACTGAATTTGTATTTATAGCTTCTTGATATGCTTCTAAATCCATTATGTATAGAGGAAGCAATGTATTTAGTATTTTTTTAATTAGTTTTATAGATTTAAAACATGAAAACTAAATATCAAGGTCAACTTGTAAACCTTGGATCTAAGAGTTAACATTGTAATGCGTGATTCAAAGATAGGTTAAAAAATTGTATAAATAGATGCTCAATTTATTGAGGATATTTGTTGTTCAAAAAGGATTGTAGCCATGGAGAGCATCTAGAGACCAGACAAGAAAATTCATGTAGAAGGATAGAAAAGAATCAAATCAATTTCAAGAACAGAACACAGGATACCAATGAGCAGAGAAAAGGTATTCATTAATCACTAAAGGTGATATTATTATTTTGAGAGATTTAATGGATCTGTAATAAAAAATTGCAGATTGTATATAGTTAGGTCAACATTTGTACTCAATCTAACAAGGGTAGTACACTTAAGAAATCCTTTCAAGAAAGGTGGACTTAACAGTCCTATTGTAAATCTCTTAATCGAGTGCACACTTAAATCAGTATTGCTAAAGCTCTTAATAGAGTAGATCTTAACTAGTCTCCACGTTAATACTCTTAACAAGGTAGATCATTATAAGTGATCACTTTTAAGCCTTTATCGGTTCCCTTTCATTCTGCAGATAGTGATGTTTTGTGGGTGCCATCCTCACCGTAGTTTTTACTTCCTAATAGGAGTTTTTTGCGATATCATATCTTGTGTTATGTGTTTATTACTTTCCTGAATGTTTCTATGAATTTTGGAAACAATTAAAGATTATGGAATAATACTACATGCATAAGAAAGAACAACAATAATGGTTGGTAATGCAGTAATGAATGATTATTAATGATGAATTGTGAAAAGTGTTAAAAGTTATAGAGGTATTGATTCACCCCTCCCCTCTCAGTACTACTTCCTCTAACCACCTAGATTTGGTTTGTTCTTACTATGGTCCTTATTTTCCCTAAGTGTGGTCATACCCCTAATTATGTCATGACAATGTTACTTTGGCATAATTTACTTTAAATCAAATTTAACGTCCTAGGCGATTTTTATCACTGAATTATATTAACTATTATAGCCATATAATTCAAATCAAATTCAAACATGGATATAGTATTTAATTATAAAGAAATTAAATAAACCCCTAAATCAATTGTCCTCTTTTAAATAACCCATTCCCCTAGCCTATTTAATTTATTTAAAATTACTATAGTCCACTTAATTATTAAAAAGAAATAAAATGCTTAAATAATTAATATCCTATTTTTGAATGAATTAAATAAGTTCAATTCATTTCATTTATATTCCCCTAAACCCCAACCTAACCTATCTCGACAAATTCTACCCTGGGTTCTAACCAATCTCAACCTATTCCCCCCATGCTAATCTAATCATAATTCTAATTCTATCCTAAACCCCCTCCTAATGTTGTCACATTCCATTAAGGAATGATTAACAACTCAACCCACTTGAGAAAGTCAACTTTCTCAAGGATGACTTCTCTAAAGGACCAACTTGCCA
>MU228311.1:570271-593100 GCA_018584345.1 Thuja plicata
CATAATAAGCCTCAATTTTTGAATAGTAGTGTTGTTATGCCAAGATTTTGAAGGAATCTCAAAGCATTGTTATGCTACCCATTCCTTCATAGCTTCATGCACACTCCATAGTTACTTTCTTACATGGCTATAATGCTCATTTTTAGACTAATATGCATGCTTAAGTAGTCAAATAGTTGTTTTAAACTTAAATATTTCATGCTAGGTTGTTTATGTCACTGGTATTAGCCTAATCTGAGGGTTGTTATGTTATTTTCTACACTCATCCTAGTTAGAAAGAAATAGGTCGATGTTAGGATTTTATATGCTCATTAACCCTTGTTTCTCACTAATATAATGACTTATTGAAGTGTTGTGTCGTAGGTAATAGGTGCATAAATATACACACACATTTCTGGTGCCCACCGTGGGGCCCGATTTCCAACTTGGCCTCATTTTGAATCTATTTTTTACTAATTTGCATGCATAAGATTCTATTACAGGGTCATTTTTGGTCGTTCTAGATCGCATCCTAGATACGCCCTCGCACCATAGAAATAAAGGCTCGCATCTGGGATTTCTTAGATCATTTTTGGTTTAGGATCACATTTGGGGAGCATTTAATTGCATCAGGTAAGGAAAGTTGCATCTGGTTTCTATGTCATTTGTTGTATTTCTGGATCACATCTGGGGGAAATTTATTGAGAAATCCATAGCCTAACCACTAACATTTGCATGTTTGATTTCTTTGGTCTTTTCACAGCTTAACCAATGCTTGCAGGTTGCATCAGAGGATTTTCTTGGAAGTTGAACGAAGGATACTAACTTGTAGTTTTTCAGGTTGCTCAACCCCCATCTTGACCTCTATTTACTTGCTTTAAAAATTAAGGAACATTTTCCAATCTATCACTAAACTGACTAGAGGACTATGCTCTTTTTCTTTTAAGGGAAAATCAAAAACTCACACATTAGTTTATGGGTTGAATAAAATTTGGAGTTAACTAAACAAGAAATTACATCATATAATTATTTTGGATCAGTAAATGAATGACACAAATCACTAAATCTTGTGGATTAAAGAACAAGTTCAACCGTTTAATTCATTTTTGGGACACAGAAATTGAACAAGCAAACTCACTAAATATTGTTGCTAATTGAACAAGACAAATCTATTTTCAAGCATCTTATTTTCATTAAATAGGAACATCTAAATCAGGCACAACATTTCTTGAGGGAAAGAACCACTTTGCTTGACTTTGTTTTGGGAGAAAAGGGCTTAGATTAGGAGAGTATGCTCTTCTTTTTCAGAAGAATAAAAAATTCAGACATCCAAAGCTTGCCAATCCTTTGTATACATATTTAATAGTAGAGGGCCTACAGGCCGAGGAAAAAATCTCATGGGAATGACCCAAGTGAGGACAAGTTTTATGCCAACCCTTCCAACTCACTATAAATAGTTGTTTCCTTGTAGTCTAAAGCCTTGGAAGATAGAGCCAACTTTTTTCATGAATTTTTAACATCATTCCTTGAATATGCTTGGGTATATGTAGAGCGGAGCCGCTTTAATCTTGCTTGTGAGACTTCATATATTTAGGTACTCATAGGGATATACGCCTCAATTTTTCCTTGTGCAATTCTATGGGGGATGGTTTCAGATGGATTTCCCAATAATATACAATAATTTCAACTGAAATAATTCCTGATACACCCCCGAAAGGGTGATAATCTTTGTGCAAGGCAAAAATTAATTGCCCCAAGACACTTGTTATATCGCGACCTCACTTGCATTTGGAGTCGGCTAATACATAATCATGACTAGAGCCATTACGTGCTTGGTGATGGCTGTATTCTGATTATCATTTGAGTCTGTACCTAAGTCAACAAGCAAGGATTTTCATCCTCCACTTAGAAATAGGGAAAAAAGTGTGTATGTTCCTTTAACAATGCAACATTTGCTTGATGTGTCTGAAAAATCACTAAAAAGATAAACTCCTTCAAACAACAAAAAAAATTCAAACCTTTAGATACATGTATCTTTCACTCATTGGCAAGTCCCCAAACACAATCACAGATCCAACGAACTTCACGCACTTCCAAAATGCAAATTTCAAAAATTGGAAAATTCTGATAGAGGCATCATAAATCGCATCCTGTATGTCCAGTATCGCATCTAGTATTTAGGATCACATCTGGTATACTACCTCCCATTTGGTTAGCACATAGTCGCATCTAGGGTTTAGGCTCGCATCTGGTGTCATCAAAAGCTCGCATCTAGGAGCTTGCATCTAGGACAGTGAGCATTTGCAAGATAGTTTCTTAGAAAGTCTCAGTTGATTAGGATACCCTTTTAGCTCTTTAGCTGGTTCCTATTGTCTTTTCTGGTCTCCCTATTGAAATTTCAAAGCTTTTTCAAATATCTACCTTGCATGCTTAGTTAGTCTTTCATGATCAGTTCAATACGTGTGGTCTACCCACTTTCTACCAACAACTTGGTTCCCAGCTCACTATCAAGGCAATCTAACCCTCTAATGCTGGAATCATTTACATCCAACAACAACAAATAGTCACTCTTAGCTAGATGCACCCACTTGAACCATTTGAAACTCCCACTCACACTATTGGGAAACATTGACAAAGTTGAGAAACAACTTCATGGTTAACACAAGATGCAACAAGTAAACATCTAAAGGATTGAAAGTGCCTCCTAAAACACCACACTTTCAAGGAGAAACATCTCATAGTTCTCTACTCAATCTAGACTCCCCACAAATGGATAGCGACACTAGCAGATGGAGTGAGGATTTTGAGGAATATAACAATGGCAAAAAGCCTGAAGATACGGATGAGGAAGAAGAACCCAAGTTCAACCGTCCCTTATTTGAGTCTGGTAGTGAGGATGAAATCACTGAAGAAGAATATGAAAAAATTAATTAGAGCAAGAGATTCCATAAAATAATGGACAAAATGATTGACAAGGATAAAGAGAAATACTTCCTCCACCTAGCATCCACAAGTGTCAAATTACCTAATGATTATGCTGTGGAACAACTCAAAGAGAAGGAGGTACCAACTGCTATATCTATCCTTTCCAAACACCTCATGTTAATGTAAATAGAGCTCACAAACCTCAAACAAGAGAAAGAAAAACCCAAAACAAAATACTCTTTAGACGCCATTTGTCCATTTCCTTTTGACAAGAGTATCACTATGGTCCCGTTTCCTCCCAATGTGGCAAGACCAAAGTATGACAAATACATAGGATAAACTAACCCACACGATCATGTATGGGAATTATATGCTCTAACCATAGAATACATGCACGAACCTACATACCTCATGTGACTATTTCCAAGAAGTATAGGAGGTAATGCCATGGAGTGGTTCTCAAAACTGAACCCTAAGGTCAAAACATTTGAGAAGTTGATCCAATGATTCATCCAACATTAATCCTACAACATCCAACATGATGTGACTATGATGGACCTATGTAATACCAAATAGAGAACTGGTGAATCATTTACACACTTCCTACAAAGGTGGAGGAAGGATTTTGCATGATATTCAATGGCCATTCCTGAATCAGAGAAGATGGAGATCTTCATTAATAACCTATTTCCTGAATTGAACTATGCATTACAAATGCAAGACTCTCCAAGCTTCGATAGAATGATTAAAAATTCCCTCTGTATTGAGGAAGTCACGGTCAAAAGGGGGGAAATCACCCTTTAAAATGAAAACAAAACCAACAACTCCAACCACAAGCCTAAATGGTGGAAACAAAAGAAGAATGTTGTTAATGATGGAGTGGTTGACACCTCTAACATTAATCCTAAACCTGATGTGGTCAATCTGAATAATAGCATGCAAGCAAGCAAGGATGCCAAAGTCATGACCCCCATACCCAAAGCAAACAATGATAATAGTAAGGGTCAGGCAAGGACTTCAAAACCTCAAAAAACATTCACTCCTTTGGGAGAGCCTCTTGAGACTGTTCTAAAAACACTATTGGATAAAAAATTTCTCACGATCCTAGATTCCAAACCGTGGGAACCAATGGTCAAACCAAAGGTGGTGGGATGATAATTCCTATTATGTCTTCCACAAAAACAAAGGACACAAGACTAATAATTGCCTTAAACTTAAACATGTCGTTCAAGACCTCATTGAAGGCAGTAAGATCAAAGTAGACAGACACACTACCAATAAGGATCATACAACATTCAACAAACCATTTCCTAATTATGACAATGGAGAAACATCTAAAGGGAAAGGTAATGAATTGAATTGAACCTATTTCAATAATGACAATGTGATGAATATGATAGACATTAAGATTGACTCAATCAATGTGGTCACAATCAAAGGTGTCTCTTTCCACTCCAATGCCATAAGGCAGAGCCAAGCATAGGTCACGATCAAAGGACCCCCAAAACCAAAATCAAAATCCAAGGTTCCTACCATTACTATTCCTAAACCAACAACAAAACATGTGGTTACTATTCCTGGAGCAAAATATGACTTGGTTGACCAATTACAATGAACCTCTGCCAAAATTTCCATTTTTGAGTTGCTCAAAATATCCACAGTACATAGGGAAATCCTAGAACAAGCTCTACATGTTGCTAATTTCCCAAAGGATATTGATATAGGTAAATTCCAAGCAATGGTCAATCACATCTCTGTGCCACATTACCTCTCCTTTTCTAAAGAGGATGATAAGTCATTAACCCATCCACATAATCAACCCCTCCATATTGAAGTCCTTATTCATTAATCCTATGTTAGATGCATGTTGATAGATGGAGGCGTAGGATTGAATATATGTACACTTGATCTAATCAAGAGACTAGGTCTCTCAGAATAGACAATTGACTCTAGAAGCAAAATAACTATCAAAGCTTATGACGAGGAAGATAGATCATCCAAAGGTCTTATTGTTCTACCTATCAGAGTCAGCCCAAATGAGAGGAATTTCACATGTCAGGTACAGGATCTACCCTTAGCCTATAATATCCTATTAAGGAGAATATGGATTCATGAAATGCAAGTTGTGCCATCTACTTACCACCAGTGCATAAAGTTCCCACATGATGGGGTGGAAGTGACGATTCCTCCATATGCTAACTACACTTGTAATAATATCAAAGCTAGTAGTATGATCCCGCATAACAAGGAGGCTATGGATGCAATTTCTCCTGAACCCACCAAGGACATGGTTATGAAGAGTTTTGGCAAAACCTTAAAACTTGAAGAAACGGGTATGGGAGACTACAAGATGGACTTGACTCCCTCACTGATAGAACTTCCAGAATCACCAAGATCCTATGGAAAACCTTCCTTGACATTCACACCTATAGCATCCAAGGAGCCAGAAGTACACAAAGAAAATGGCATGGTAAAGGCGTCCACATCTTCTTAAGATAACATAGAAGAACAGGCAGTCTTGGACTTGCTTTAGAAAGGAGAACCGGTGGAGGCTGAGGTCAAACATGTAGAGATAGATCCCCAGAATAGTATGGCAAGGGATATGATTTCCTCAAACAAATGGGCTACAAAGGAAAGGGACCTCTAAACGACATAGGATGTGGGCTTATTGAACCTATACCCATGGAGTTCCATAATACAAGAGACAAAACAAGACTGGGTTTTAATACTAAAACTGATAAACCCACTTCAAAAGGGAGTCCACACTCAGATAAAGGGAGTGATGAAACAGATGAACTAGAGCAGTGGTCCTACAAAATATTATTACATGTTGGCACAGAGGAACCCAACTACCAAGGAGAACACTACATACCCAGCTTCAAGGTACCACAAGATCTTCACACTCCTTTGTTAGCACAACCTCCCATTCAAGAGGTAGGAGACACCATAGCGGCTAGTCCTGAGATATCATTAATAGAAATAGTTACTCAAGAGAAACCCTAACAATAGGATTTACATCCTAACTAGGGGCAATTGGTCACAGTTTCACATATCCTTGATCTACCACACTTTGATCCATAGGTAGCTTACCGGGTGCATCAAATAACTATTGCTAAATACTTGAACAGATTCGATGATGAGGTCACTGACTCTCATAATTATGAATGGGATGAGCTATCTATTTCCATTGAAGATATTGGAATAGATACAATTCACATGTTTGCAGCACCCTCAGCTCCTCATAAATAGTCTAACACTACTCCCAATGACACTGATAATCCTGAAGTAGAAGAAGAGTTCCTTCCCCCAATCATTGATGAAGAAACTAGTGATTACATAAGTCTAGAAGAATTTCATAGGGTACAAGAAAGAAGCCTCCTTTTATGGAGAGATGATGATGAGATTTCTACTGGTGATTCACTAGATTTTGGTCTGCATATAACTAAAAACGACTCTTTTAATGATGATCTCAGTTGTATTGATCTAAAAATTGAAGAAATTAACTTAAGAAAATGTGTCATGTTGGTTAATGGTCTTGATGCTAGCACGATGCTGTCCTTCCTAGAGTTGGACTCCCTATCATTGGTACTTCCAAACCTAATTGATTGGATTGAAACAGATCCTACTCCTATCCTCAACTTTCCCAAAGACTATAGCCTATCTTGTTATCTCAATGCTTTTCAACCTTACCCTTCTCCCACCAATGCAAGGATTGAGAACATGTCATAGGAGGATATCAAGTTTCTTAGTCAAAAACTAAAAAACAAATAGAAAAAGAGGACTGATGGTGACAACCACTTTGTGGCAATATCAGATCCCAAAATAGTAAAGAGAAAAGATGTATCCAATGGTGAAAACCTCTCAAAGGCACCCAGGATGAGACTCTTGATATCCTCCCTCAACACTTTCAGGAAAGGACTGATTGAACCAACATAGCTAGTAAATTTGGGCACTGTTGAAAATCCTCAAATAGTCCACCTTGCACAATCTTTATCAGAAGAGGAGAAGACACAGTTCACAGAATTCATAAAAGAGAATAAGATCAACTTTGCATGGTCTTATACTGATATACCAGGGTTGGATCTTAATCTAATCATGCATCACTTATCTATAGCTCTCGGGATCAAGCCCATGAAACAAAAACTTAGAAAAATGCATCCTCATGTTGCATTATTGGTAAAAGAAGAACTATAAAAGTTGTTGAAGGCTAGATTTATCAGAGTCATTTCCTATGCAGGATGGATCTCCAATGTGGTCCCCATGTCTAAATCTTATAAATCTATCAGGATCTGTATGGACTTTAGAGACTTAAACAAGGCCTATCTGAAAGATGACTTCCCTCTACCTAACATTAACATGATCATAGAGCTCATAGCAGGCTTCCAGATGTATTCATTAATGGATGGATTCTTGGGCTATAATCAAATCAAAATCACCCAGGAGGATAAAGAGAAAACTGCATTTACATGCACATGGGGCACCTTTTGGTAAAACATCATGCCATTCAGGTTAAAGAATGCAAGTGCAAGATATCAAAGAGCCATGACAACTATATTCCATGACATGATGCACATAAACATGGAGGACTACGTGGACAACACATTGCTAACTTAAGAAAGATATAGGATCGAATTGAACAGTTCCAACTCAGGATCAACCCGAAGAAATGTGCCTTTGGGGTCTAACCAGGGAAGCTCCTAGGATTCATTATTTTAGCAAAGGGAATTGAGGTAGACCCCACTAAGGTTAAAGCTATACTAGAGATGGCTCCTCCATGCAATATTAGTCAAATGAGGACACTACAAGGGAGACTTCAGTCCATCAGGAGATTAATGTCCCAACTTGCAGATAGGGCACAACCCTTTACTAAATTGCTATATAAAGGGGTTACCTTAAAATGGGATGAGCACTGTGAAGCCAACTTTAGAGAATTAAAAGGATACCTAGCTAATCCTCCTATTCTTATGCAACCTATTCATGGAAAGGCCTTACTCCTATACATTTAAGCTACAACTACATCCCTAGGAGTGTTGCTAGCACAAGAAGATGAAACAAAGAAAGAAAGAGCTATCTACTACATTAGTAGAACACTAGTCACCTACGAGATCAATTACAACATTATTGAGAAAGCATGCTTAGTAGTCATCTTCGCATCACAAAAATTAAGACACTACATGTTGTCACATACAATAAAGCTCATTACTAAGATAGATCCTTTAAAATATCTCCTAAACAGGATGACATTGACAGGACGTTTGGAAAAATGGGTCTTGATTCCAAGTGAGTTTGACATTGAATATGTAGAACAAAGAGCTGTTAAAGGATAGGTCCTTGCAGATCAATTGGCTGATTCACCACTCTAGGATGATGAACCTTTAATGATTGAATTCCCTGATGAAACAATCATGCATCTAACTGAATATCCATGGAAGATGTACTTTGACGGTTCATTCACTCAACAAGGCTCTAGAATAGGGGTCCTATTCATAACTTCTTAAGGTTACAAGATTCCCAAATCTTACAAATTGATGTTTCTATGCACCAACAATATTTTAGAATATGAAGAATTGGTAAACTATCTTAGGCTAGCTATGGAGTGGAAGATTGTAAAATTACATGTATATGGTGACTCCCAACTAATTATAAATTAGGTCAATGGGGAGCACCAAACAAAAGATGAGAATTTTATGCCCTACAAACAACTAGTTGATAACTTAAAAAAGTATTTTGTCTTCATCACCTTCCAGCAGATACCAAGATCAAAGAACAAAGTTGAAAATGCTATGGCTACCTTGGCATCTATGTTACAACTTGAAGAAAATCAATCCTGTTATGACTTCTTGGTGGAAGAGATATCCTATCCTACCTTTGATACCCCTGAATACCAAGTAATCTATGCTTTTAACACCCCAGTCCAATCTCGGTATGCCAATATCATTTCTTACCTTTCTAACCAAACCATCCCTAACAATCTATCCAGAAATGAGAAAAGATCCCTGATTAGGACAACATCACATTATGTCCTCATAACTAGCAACCTATATCAATGAAGTCTTGATGGTATGCTTCTTACATGTTTAGAACTCAAAGAGTCTGACCGTGCGTTAACAGAAGTCCACAAAGGTGTATGTGCATCACACTTGAACGGATTTTCATTAGCAAAGAAATTGCTCAAAGTAGGCTATTACTGGCCTACCATGGAGAAAGATGCTATTCATTTTTCAAAAACCTATCATAAATTTCAGACACATGGAAATCTTATCCATGCTCCTTCCAGAGAACTTATACCTCTCATAACACATTGGCCATTCCAGCAATGGGCCTTTGACTTGGTTGGACAAATTTATCCTAACTCTTCAAATGGACACAAGCTCATCATTATGGCTACTAAGTATTTCACAAAGTGGGTCGAGGTTGTGCCGCTAATCAAAGCCACTGACAAACAGGTGGCTATGTTCATTCTGAACTATAGTATTTGTAGATATGGGATACCCTCTTCAATTGTAACAGACAATGGGGGCCAATTTAAAAATCAAGACATTGATGACCTTTGTGAATAGTTCCATATCACTCAACATTGCTCCTTAATATATTACCCTCAAGGTAATGGAGAAGCTCAGGCATCTAACAAGAATATTCTCAAAATTCTACAAAGAACTGTAAGTAAGTCTGGCAGAGAATGGTATCTACAACTGAATCTAGCACTATGGGCCTATAGACCAAGCATCAGAACACCAACTGGAGCCACACCATTTTCTTTAGTCTATGGCGCTGAAGCAGTACTACCTATTGAGGTTGAAATCCCCTCTTTGTGGATATCTTAAAAAGGTCTTGTTACTGATGAGCAGCACCACATAGATAGGGTGAATTATTTGAACCTACTAGATGAGCACAGACAATAGGCATTCAATCACCTAAAGTTGTACCAAGCACAAATGTCCAAAGGGTACAATAAAAAGGTAAAGCCATGCAAGTTTGAAGTGGGAGATCTCATCCTCAAATAAAATCCTAAGAACCAACCTAATAGAGAGCAGAAAGGAACGTTTGAACCTAATTGGCTGGGACCTTATGTTATCATGGCTACTTTTGGGACTAGAGCTTATCAACTGGCTACACCTAAAGGAGACGTTCTTCCAGATCCTATCAACACTCTATATTTAAAGCAGATCTATGCTTGATGAGCCAGTACATCAAAACATTTTTACAAAATACCAAAAACATTCAGAAAATTGATCCTGAAAAAAACCAAAAAAAGTGGAAAAGGTCCTGAAGAAAGGGTATCCTTGGTGAAAACCTGGCAAACAGGCACCTTGATACTACAAAAACATTCAAAAAAGAAAAAATAGCCAAAAAAAATTGAAAAAAAGAAAAGTGCCTTGATGAGCACCTAGTAAAATGGAAATCTTGGTAGCAAAAAGAAAAGAAAAGATCTTGCCAAGTGGTGAAAACTTGGCAATTAGGCATCACTTGTGTTCAGCGCTCCATCTATCAAATACATTGCTGATACTAGGACTTCAGAATTTCACCTATGCTCAACCGCTGACTTCATTTCCTAAATGGCTATCTTATCCTCACTTGGGATTTGTTTGCATTTACATCTTAGGAATAAGTCTTTCTACACTGGGGGCATCTTTGCTGGCATGGTAGGTTGCGGTTGCTAGGTTTCTCTAGGATGATTTTCCTCGCGAACACAATGTTTCTTGATACATGCAAAATGATGTCACTTTTCAAAACAAGGCTGTCTTTTCAAACATCACATATCCATACATGACATTTACATTAATGGAGTTCCTACAAGGATATATTGGATCACAAACATGAACGGATTATCCTATCAATGCACAGACATGGAAACACCATATTTCTTGTATTCCAATTTCTGATTGATGAATCTTTACTATGTTTGACATATGAATGAACAAGTACTACTTAAACACACAGTTTAATATTGGTTTGATTATGGTTCTTTGATGTCCTGATGATGTTTTCAACTAGGGGCATCTAAGTAATTGTATATTTTATTTCCTTGATTCACAATTGATGATTTATTATGTGTTCTTAGTTACTCGATGATGTTTGCACAAAGACAAAGAGCCATAAGGATGAGGGGCATACTATTTTCTTGGTTTTCAGCGTATGGTGATTGTTCCAAATGATTCTATAAGTTTCACCTAACTTAGATGTTTATGGTACGAGCTGCCACTATGGGTGGATAGTCGCATATATCTCGATCTTTGTTATGTGTAAACTACGGTGAGGTTGAAATAATTTCCTTGTCTATTTTCTGATCCAGATTCTCACTAAGGTATACAAAGCATAATGTACCCAAGCATATGAATTTCCAAGGTCATTATGGGTCCAATATCTTGCCTTACACAGAATCTGGTATATTAAAAGGAAGGTGACTATTTTGTTATCCTGGCTTCTATGCCTTGATGCCTAAGTCTATTTTTGACATTCCAATAAAACATAATATTCATACTTTCATAATATTAGTGGGTATTAGTGATTGTTGTACTATTAGGTGGTATTCATTCCTAAAAGTGCCCAATGATGATAAAAAGATATATATTTGCATACCAATGACAAAGTCCTAAGAGTCTTCATATCATTACATTTTTCACAAATTACATGGAACATAAACAAGAAAGGAAAAGAATTAAAGGCATTTTGAGCTCCAAATTAACTCAATTTTTCTTCTTCTAAATCAAGTTAATTACATCATCCATATTACTGATATATATATTGTTGCACATCTATAGCATACATTTTGCATTCATAAAAATAAGCAATAGGAAAATACCAAAAAAAAGCATCCATATATTTCATTTTTTACTTTTATATCCTAAGTGCATCCATACATTTTAATTGCATAAAGAAAATCAAAAACATACATTTGCATCTTCACATAAGTATCATTTAAAAACATATTTATATCAGTGATCAAATAAAAAATGATGTTATCATCTAAATCTAACTCATTACAAGACAAAGATATCATCACATGTGCAAATCACATCTAGCACATCTACCAAAGAAAATAGAACTCACAAAACATGTCAGAATCAGGAGCAAGTGCATCACATATATATCTCTCAAAATAGGATCCACAGATCAAAATATGACACAAGTCTACATAAAGAGTATCAGTGAGACATAATGAATCAGATATACATATATGAGTGTCATATACAAAAGAGGATCTCAGAAGAATCCAAATATACAATCTGAACTCAGATATACAAAATATGACAATATAAATCAGCTCTGGCTCCCCCCCTCTCCCCTATCTGGAGGAGGATGAGGTACAAAAAGAGGAGGAGGCATGGCCCCCTCTGACTACTGAGCCAACTAAGAAAATGATGCTTCTCTCTGCCCCTCTGGCATTGCTACATAATAAAGTGCATAATAATACATGGCTCTCTAGCCCTGGTGAATCGCTATCCAGGCTTGCATATCTCGCTCTGTCCTGAGCCACTCCAGCTGGGCATCTCTATCAACAAGAAAAGCATCCAATACTAAGATCCTAGACTCTGCTACTGTATCCCTAGCCTCTAATGATGTCGCTCTGGCCTCTAAAGATGTATTCTGAGCTCTAAGCTGCTCTCTCTCCTGCTCACACTGAGATAGATGATCCTCATCTCTTCCATATCCCCTACCTGAATCCTACCTTGAGGCCCTGTCCTGTGGTCTGTCTGACCATCTTTATGGCTATTGTCTCTATGGCCTCTACTGCTCTCCTGTAAGTAATGGGCGAGGATCGATGCGAGGAGAAAAAAATCTAAATTGGGTACGCCGATCCTCCCCACTCCCACTAGAAACCTCTGCATGGCCACCCACTGCACCACCACCTATTATCACCACTATTGTCACCATCATTGAGAGGAGGTCATCTCCCATCTCTCCCTCCATCTCAGCCTCCATCTCTACCTCCATGCCGGCCACCACCCCTATCTCTCTATTCTCCTCCCCTCCCTCTAGTAGGACGGTCATCATGATCATAATCTAAAGGCTCCTCTATGCGTGGAATAACCTCCTCTGGTACTGTGAAACAAGGAAATGGATACTGAAGTATCTCGGCAGCATATCCATTAGAAACACCTACTTCAGAAACATCAAGGCAGAGATCCCAGTCTACTCCAACCATGTCATGAATATCCTGATGTGCTGTCTCATACCTCAGCTAGGCACCCCACAATGGTGCCTCATATCAGATCCATTCATAAATAGTAATATCCTATATCCTGCCCTACCTTCGGCCATACTATCTTAGCACTCAGGTGTGAATAAATTGCTCTATAAAATATCTGGTCCTCCCAATAAGATACCGACTCTGAAATAAAAATTGTACCTATCATGCATCTGAGGTCCACTACTCATAGTCTAAATATGGTTGCCAAACGACCTCAGTCATATCATCAAAGAGCCACCGCCAGTACTCTACCTTGCCCAGATGGGGCTACTGAATAAGGCCTGCATACATGTATACGTAAGGCTACTCTGGTACTCACTATCTATCTACAATCAGTCATGTAGCAAGGATGTGCTCCCAGGCCCAAATCTGAAGAATCAAAATACCAATGGTCATGCTCCAAGTATAATGATATACTATCTCGTGCAACTCTCGATACATATGGACTAAAATACAACTACCCCATGAAAATCTCCATCTATGGGTAACCATCTACTGTAACATGTCTACCTAGCCAACCATGAATCCATGTTGATCTCTGTCTGGCATCAGGATGCCACCTATCAAACCTACTAAGTACACAGATAATTGATCATAGTGATCAACCATATAGTCCCATGAGAGGTATCTACGATCAATCATGTCATCCTAAAAGTATCGACAAGCTTCTCTAATTTCTACGACCGACATTGCCTTGAAGCACACCTCATGACCAATAATCAGAACCTGAAGTATCTGCCATACATCCTCCACTGTGATCGCCCTGGTTGGCAGATGGAAGGTATTGTGCTATGAGTGCTATCTCTCGACAAGAGCAGTGAACAACCCTTAGTTTACCCATATCTTGGGTAAACCTATCAAAGAACATAATCCACATCAGATCATTGTAGTCTTCTCATCATTAGAAAGCAATCCAGATATAGAAAGCACACAACTTGGATATGTGCCTCTGAAAGCAACTACCTCAAACTCTGCCTATTTTTGACATGTACAAAGATGAAATCAATAGTATATCTACAACAAAGATGCAAAATCTTGATCAGCTAAGTGATTCAAAGACTGCAACACACAAATAGATCAAAAGGATAAAAATCCTAAGTCTACAAATGAGATACGATTCTAAATAAATAGGGTGCAATCTCTTTTACAGGATGCGATCCTGGGTATACCGGATGTGATGGAGTATACTGGGTGTGATCCCCAAAATATAGGATATGACTCTATAAACAGGGTATGATCCTCAATGGACAGGGTATGACACAAAACACATTTCAACTAAAAATCAAGCTAAAAATAGGCACATAAGATGTGATCCAGGATATCCTGGATGCAATGCAAAAATCCAGAAAAACCAGATATGATCTAGGAAAAACCAGATGTGAAACAGGTTTTGTAGGTTGCAATCCGGAATCCCGGATGCGACCCAAAATTCAACTGGCTATAAAAGCTACAAAAATGTATGAAATTGAAATTTTCAAAATTCAAAAGGTATTTTTATGAACACTTCCCAGAGGTGCGTAATCGGTCGGGCACTTATGTCGATGGCTCATCTCAAAATGATGCTTCCTCACAGGGACTACCATCTTCTTTGCAAAGCTCTCAGAATTACTATGGAGGAAAGTGAAAATGAATAGTGAAATGGTAAATTTTGAGGCTTATATTGGTCTTTTGAGCCATTTAGGAGTCCCAAAACTCCTCCTAGGCAACTACAACTAAATTTCCATTCTCTTTTTGATCAATCAGGAACCAGATCGAAGGTGCCTAAGATGTTTTACACCACACAGTGCCATTTTTGGGACAATTCCAAAAACTGTGGATTTGCTTCATTTGTTCCAAAAATCTGTCAATACTACACATTTTATCATAAATATTGGTCTAACATCATTTTATCAGTCTCATCACTCACATTTTCATGTAATTAACTTGGTACTAGTGTGTTTATTTTTAAACACACCATCTTTTTCCACTTCTTCTACTCCATCCTTTCTTGCCCTAACTACTTCCTACAAGTGATACGTTCTTTCAACAAAGGTATTTTATTCTTTTCCTTTGATTTCGTTCCCAAGGGGTCATCATCACACTATCATCAACTAAATTCTTTCTCGAAACATCATTAAAGTGACTTCGTTATCAAACAAACTAGGGGCATAATAGTTTCCTTGACTAAGTCAGAACTGTTAGATAGAAAGCTTTGGTTCTCATAAGCTAGATATCCTATGCCCCCTCATTTTAAAAGATTCTTTTTAAGCTCCTGGTAGCTTCTTACTAACTTTTGGACGACAACCAAGTTCAAAATTAGTATTATCAATCTTTGGATGATAACCAAGTTCAGAATTGGTATCTTTAAAAATCTTTTATTGAACTTTATACGACAACCAAGTTCAAAGTCAATTCTATCAGTTTAGTTCAATCAAGTGTGAGACTGATCTCATTAACATTTCATTCAACAACCAAGAACGGGATTCTCAATCTTTCAAAAATCAAAATCAAAAACTTTCTTTGAATCAATGTGCTGCTCACACATCAATTCAAAGAGGGGCAAATGTAACCACCTGGATTTGGTCTATTCCGAATATGGACCCTATTTTCCCTAAGTGTGATCATACCCCTAATTATTGCATGACAATGTTACTTTCGCATAATTTATTTTAAATCAAATTTAATGTCCTGGGCAATTTTTATCACTGAATTATATTAACTATTATAGGCATATAATTCAAATCAAATTCAAACATGGCTATAGTATTTAATTATAAAGGAATTAAATAAACCCCTAAATCAATTGTCCACTTGCAAATAACCCATTCCCCTAGCCTATTTAATTTAAATAAAATGACTATAGTCCCCTTAATTATTAAAAAGAAATAAAATACTTAAATAATTAATATCCTATTTTTGAATGAACTAAATAAGTTTAATTCATTTCATTTATATTCCCCTAAACCCCAACCTAACCTATCTCAACCACTTCTACTCTGTGTTCTAACCAATCTCAACCTATTCCCTCCATGCTAATCTAATCCTAATTCTAATTCTATCTTAAACCCCCTCCTAATGTTGTCACATTCCATTAAGGAATGATTAACAACTCAACCCACTTGAGAAAGTCAACGTTCTCAAGCATGACTTCTCTAAAGGACTAACTTGCCAAGTTGAGCCTTACTCCCTCCCATGCATCTTAAATGAATTTCATTAATGACTCATTAATGGATATTCCCTCTTGCCCATCCCTCATTAATGACCAAGGCATTAATGGCTCTTACACTTCATTAATGACCTTAGGGGCTCCATTAATGAACCTTGTCTGCCCTCTCTCTCTACCATTCCTCTATAAATTGAAGGGATTTGGAGCTCATAATAAGCCTCAATTTTTTAAAAGTAGTGTTGTTATGCCAAGATTTTGAAGGAATCTCAAAGCATTGTTATGCTACCCATTCCTTCATAGCTTCATGCACACTCCATAGTTACTTTGTTACATGGTTATAATGCTCATTTTTAGACTAATATGCATGCTTAAGAAGTCAAATAGTTGTTTTAAACTTAAATCTTTCATGCTAGGTTGTTTATGTCACTGGTATTAGCATAATCTGAGGGTTGTTATGTTATTTTCTACACTCATCCTATTTAGAAAGCAATAGGTCGATGTTAGGGTTTTATATGCTCATTAACCCTTGTTTCTCATTAATAGAATGACTTATTGAAGTGTTGTGTCGTAGGTAATAGGTGCACAAATATACACACACACACTTCCCATTAATCCCAACAATAACTATGCCTATACGAAGAAAAATAGTTAAAAATGCATCAGTAACAGAGTAAAGATAGGCTACATCCAACACGTAACGATTAGACAAGATGGAAAAAAGGATAAGAAATTAAAAAAACACACAATTAACAAAGGGATTCTTAAAAAAAGTGCTACTACCTACCATACAACAAAGTACAACAAGGGCTCACTGGCATGCAGACTCATGCAGGTTACGATGACGCATTATATGACAAATCCTTCCCATACAACAAAACAAAAGGCATTGTATGACAAAGTGAGTTTGTATGAATGTGCTCATATGACACGTGGGTGCATACAATACAAAAAAACCCATGGTCTAAAACAAAAAAAATATTTTTTCCTAGATTTTCATATGATCCCTCTCACCGATTCGATTGACAAACCAGTATCCTATGACCTAAAATATGAAAAAATGAGGAAAAATTCATGAAACACTTGAAAAATTGAATGCAAAGGAGAAGTGAATCAGTTGCATACCTAAGGTAGCTAATCTTGTGGCTGTCATAGCTTCTGCATGCGCTTGAATCGATGATCTATGACTGGAAATACCATTTTCGTTCAGACAAGGATTTTAAAATTTCAAACTTGGATGGTGAAAATGATTTGAAAATGACCCTATCTGGGTCTTATATAGGTTTTGACATCATTTTTGAAAGTTCTCAGATGGATGTGAAAATTGCACCCTTGGCTAATTTGACAGCTCTAAATCAATTTTGGGACCTAAATCGAACTCTGGTCATATTTTGATAGTCAAAAATACAAATTAACATGTTTCTTCAAAATTTAATTGATTGTTGACACTTTCCTCATAGGATTCCGCTTTGAGATTAATCCTAATTTATTCTATCAAGCACTTCTCACTTCAATCCAAAAAGGCAACCTTGGTAAACTCTTGGTCAAACTCGGTCAACCAGACCTCAAATCAGGCTCACACATAATTCCCTCAATTCTTTTTTGATCTATCATGATTGTTTCTTTCCTCTCCTTTCAATTTTTCTCCCGAGGGGGCAACACCATTAGATTAAAAATTTGATCCTCATCAACAAGTCTCATTTAGAGGTATGAGATCTTGACTTAAATCCAAGATCAATCAAGTGATTTTCATCACTATACATCAAGTAATCTGAATCTCTAGGGGCATATCAGGTTCATCACACCATATCAATCTAATAACCTCTCTAGATCATGTAATTCACTTCATCAAAACACATATCAATTCAATTATCCCCAAATAATTAATCAATTGGAAATTATTACCATTGCACTACATCAGGATGATTCATCATTCAAACCAATCTGAAATCATGAAATTTATTTCAAGCGCGAACATTCAATTTCATCGCTTCACATCAAGATGAATTTTCAAACTCTTCTACCTATATTTTCTCAATCAAGCCCGAAGTTGATATTTCTCAGATCTCTCTATCAGTCTTTACTCAATCAAGCCAGGAGCTAGTATTTATAGATCTCTCTATTAGTCTTCTCTCAATCAATTCTAGAGGTTATATCTTTAAAATTCAATTGATGTTTGTTCAATAAAGTTCAGAATTGGTTCTGATTGATAGGATAGTTTCATCACTTCATATCAAGCTATTTATTGATCCAATCAAACATCAAATGTTCTTTGAATCAACATCCTGCTCGCACATCAATTCAAAGAGGAGAAAATGTAATCACCTAAAATTGTTCTAGAAAAACTATAGCCTCAATTTCTGATTAATTGGTCTTAATAAATATTAAATCAAAAATATTCATAAGCTAGGCTATAAACCCTAATTATGAGAGCACTTAATTAAATTTCCTTACACAATTTTAATCCTAACTTGTTGAATCAAATCATCAATCCTAAAGCCTAAAACACTTAAAGTGGACAAAATATTTGGATAAATCAAAAGGTCCTAAGTCTCTTTTAAATAAAAAGGAACCCATTCACACATGTGTGAGTACATGAATATCAAATAAAACAAATAAAAAAGGGAAAATAACAATTTTTTCTTATTCTCTACAAGGTTGGCCAATCAAATCACTTAGATCAAGCTTACATGGATCCAGGGAAGTTGCATCTCCATCGTTGCTCATTTGCTTTTGCCTCTTAATCTCAACCATTCATCTCTTGGATTTTCCTATAAAAGGGATAGCTCCCTTTCTCAATAAAACAAGAAGATTTAGAGAGTAGATTTATAATGTTATTTTAATTCTAGGATTTTATTGTGCACTCTTAGCTCTTTATTTCATAGTAGTTTACTTACGTATGCATTTTTAGTTCCATTTCTTAGTATAATGGCATCTTAGTTTCCTTTCATAGTTTAATGGTAGATGCATTTCTCAGGTTCTTAGTAGTTTTCATTTCCATTTTAGCTTCATTCTTCATGGTTACTATGCATTTAGATTCCTAGATCATGTATTTTCATTTTCAAATCTTTTGAGAGCAAAGCATGAAAGTATATGCATCTTTCTTATTCTTGCATTGAATCTTCCATTTTGGGGTAGTCAAGTCACTGATTCTCCATGTCCAATCTGATGGGAACTCATGAGAATCACACTCGCTTTAACTAGGAAGCAATAAGATAATTTCAAGGTTATTGATATAATGTTTAATTCATCTATTGATGCTAACCCCGTTTGATGTAATGGTTTATTGAATTGTTTGGTTCCAGGTTTGATGACACATTTTACCACACACAACAGATTGACATCATAGTAATTTAAGAGTGAGAAGATTCTTATAAAAACTTGTTCTCAATGCTTAAGGAAGTTATGTAGATGAAAATAAAAAAATGTTGTTAAGCTAGGTCTTTTACAGTCACCCAATGAACCCTTGCAAAAATGCATGTTATCCCTAACTTTTAAATAGAAATGTGTGACTAAAACCCTTAAACGCTTAAGGGAAATGATGAATAGCTTATGAGAAGACATCTACAGAATATAAACAAATTTTACTCATTTGGGATGTGCCTCATATCATAAAAAGGGAGAAGACCTCATTGATATTAGCAGTATGATAAAAAAATTATCAAGACCAGATGAACAAGATAATCAGCCCCTATACATATCAAACGACATAAATTCAAAATCTTACTCAACTTGGCGCTTTGTTATCTCAAATAAGCCATGAAATTCAAGACTATGAGAAAAAAGTAGAGGATTTTAAAGAAAACCACCTCTACTAGATGACTAAGAATGATAACATCCAAGTCTCAGAAGATGAAGGAATGAAAAGTGTCCTTGAATCCCTTCAACAATACAAATCCAGCCATCATGATTTCACAAAGCCATCAGTTAAAAAGGGAGAAGAGACAAAGACTACATCAATTAAAGTTGATTACCTTTCTATTTTTTCTTTTAAACGCTCTGACACCTATTTAAGATTTTGTCTATTCATTTTCAAGATAATATTTTGTTGTAACTAGTATGAGAAGATGAATAGACTATTTATATCTTTGTTGAACATTAAATATGAAACGCCAATTTTTAATACAATTTCCCCCTATTTCTATGATGACTCTGTGATAATCAAAATTATTTGATGGAATTTTTGTTCATTGGTTGTTTTGGGTCTACTATTTAATGTATGGTTGATGAGGTGAATTGGTTATAGATGTCATACTCATTTTTTGAGAACTTGTATTCATAAGGTGATCAGTGAATCACTATTTATTTATCTAATTTTATGTTCATATTTCTTAATAGATTTATATTCTTCAAATACTCTAGCTTTATGTATGATCTTCAAGTTTGCGAAGGTGTATATGCATAAATTGGTGAATTAAACTATGTTAGTTTCTTTATGGTTTTGAGTAAGCAAGCACAACATTGAGATTATTTTTTATGGATAATTTATGTTGCATTATGGATACATCATGGTGATGAACTCCTGTTAGACACCTTTTCTTCTCTTTGGTCAAGAGCGTACCCCATTTCAAATATTTTAGAAATTCATTCATTGCATTACTATATTAGGGAGTTGTACCTATCAATTCAGAGATCAAATTGTTTCATAGTTTGTTCAATTGTGGGTAGTAGTAATACCTTTGCAAGGGCCTGAGTCATATTATAAGTAAAATCATGTCTGTTAACAAACAATTTTTGGTCACTCCACTAGGGAGTAAACAAGAAAGATTGACTAGTCTCCTTTTATGAATCAATATGGTATTTTTGAATGGAAATATTGTTAAAGTGCTCCAATCGAATCTTGGATATCAGGATACCCAAGAAGATATAAATACAGAGTTGAACACTTTGGCTTGGAGGTGTAGACAAAGTGCTCAACAATATCATCAAGTTAAGCACATCCTTGAAGAAGAAGATTATTTTGGTGAACTTTTGAGAATATTTCCTATTGGTCATAAAGTGGTTGTAATATAAAATATAGTTTTAATTCCAAGAAGAAATAGACAAAATATTGAAAATTTTCAATATTAGATTATTTGAAACAATTAGTTGCTTAACACTGGCTGAGAAAACATATACCAGGAGTGAAAGAGAAAATAGAGTTGTAGACCCGGTGTTTAAGGCACTTCAGGAAAGAAAATTTTCTCCAAGAATTCATCTTCGCAAGAGTAAGAGTATACCCCCTCTCCCTCATAAGAATAAATATTCATCTCCCATCGGTCAGGCCCTAACCCTTCAAAGGGTTACGCTCCATACGAAATCAATTTTTTAAACTATTCTATACAATCTATAGAGGAATATGGCACTGCCTATGCCATGGGGTGCAACGATTATACCATTGAACCTAGCTACTAACCATGATTTACGTAAGGGGTCCAAAAATAATATACCAAGATTTTATGGAGATGGTAAGGTGTATATAGATGAATACAACTCATTTTTATTTTATGCATGTGGAGTTTTGGTTGTCCAACAAAAACACGTAGTTGTTAGAATATTTTTTGAAACCCTAGTGGATGGGGCCATAGATTGGTTCCACCATTTGGCACCTGGGTCAAATGATGGTTGGGATTCTATGAGAATCTTATTTGAAGAGAGATTCAAAATCCTATAAGATAAACATTCTTTGCTTGCCTAGTTAACAAAGGTTTAAAAAAAGTATTTGTACCTATGATAGAATATGTTGCAAAATTCAATAAGATTATAAATAAAATTCCCACCAATAAAATGCCTACTACAAATAACAAAAAATGGTTCTTTCTAAATTCTATGCCACCAGATATTAGTTTCCATTTGAGAAGAGAAAGAGTATCACATTTATTTGTTGCAAATACCACAACTCTAGAACTAGAAGATGACTTCATCACAGCGAGAAAATGGAAGAAAGAGTTACAAGCTAGTAGCAGCAGCAACAAAAAATCTTCTCAAGCTATACAAAAATAGTTAATGAATCATGTAATAGCCCTAAAGATACAACTACCAAAGGTGAATACCTATCTTCATCAACATGTTAGGATTAGGTAATACTAAGAGGGGGGTGAATCAGTATTAAAACACTTAAACTTTAAACCAATTCCACATAAACCATAAACTTGCTTAAATGAAAAGAGAATAAAAAAATAACACAAAACTCATAACACCATTATTTGTTGTCAAGGAAACCCTGGCCAAGAGAAAACCTAGGTGGGGATGGTACCCACAAGCATGCACTAAAGTATAATGTCCCTGTTAGGAGACCTAGCCATGTTAGGAGCTAAATATTACATAGTAAAATTCCTTGTTAAAGGAATACAACCCTCTTAAAGGTATATAACACCCTGTTAGGGGAAAACTGATCTTACAACTCTTACAATAAAACTTTTGTTACAAATTTTTCTCCAATAATGAACAAAAACAAGCATCTTCATTTCTTAGATGCTTCTAATCATAGTTCTCCAATGATCTTTGTCATCCTCTGCTCTGCCATTTGTACATACACATATATTTGCTCATTAATATCCCATATATATATGATTTACAAAAAATCTTCATATATATATATATATATATATA